>JAAFYQ010000281.1:0-128298 GCA_013389735.1 Phaseolus lunatus
TCTCTTCTTCCATTCTTCTCCTTCCATTCTTCTTCTTCCATTTTTCTACATGCCTTTTTCTTCTTCCGATCTTCTTCTTGCATTCTTCTTCTTCCGATCTTCTTCTTTCGATATTCTTCTTCCCCTCTTCTTCAGCCATTCTTGTTCTTCTGATCTACCTCTCTCATTCTTCTTCTTCCACTCTTTTTCTTCCAGTCTTCTTCTTCCGATATTTTTCTTCCATTCTTCTTCTTTCAATCTTCTTCCATTCTTTTTCTTCCGATCTATTTCTTCCCTCCTTCTTCTTCCATTCTTCTCTTTCCGATCTTCTTCTTCCGATATTCTTCTTCCATTCTTCTTCTTCCGATCTTCTTCTTCCATTCTTCTTATTCCGTTCTTCATCTTCCGATCTTCTTCTTCCATTCTTCCTCTTCCGATCTTCTTCTTCCATTTTTCTTCTTCAGATCTTATTCTTCCATTCTTCTTCTCCCAATCTTCATCCGATCTTGTTCTTCCATTCTTCTTCTTGCATTCGTCTTCTTCCGATCTTCTTCATCCATTTGTTTTCTTCCTCTCCTTCTTCTTCCATTCTTCTTCTTCCGATCTTCTTCTTCCATTCTTCTTCTTCTGGTCTTCTTCTTCAATTCTTCTTCTTCCATTCTGATTTTTCCGATCTTCTTCTTCCAGTCTTCTCCTTCCAATAATTTTCTTCAATTCTTCTTCTTCCGACGTTCTTCTTCCATTCTGGTTCTTCCGATCTTCTTCTTCCAGTCTTCTTCTTCCGATATTTTTCTTCCATTTTTCTTCTTTCGATCTTTTTCTTCCATTCTTCTTCTTCCGATCTTCTTCTTCCATTCTTCTTCTTCCGATATTTTTCTTCCATTCTTCTTCTTCCGATCTTCTTCTTCCATTCTTCTTCTTCCGATCTTCTTCTTCCATTCTTCTTCTTCCATTCTTCTTCTTCCGATCTTCTTCTTCCATTCTTCTTCTTCGAATCTTCTTCTTCCCTTCTTCTTCTTCTAATCTTCTTCTTCCATTCTTCTTCTTCCGATCTTCTTCTTCCATTCTTTTTCTTCCGTTCTTCTTTCCTTCTTCTTCTTCCCTTCTTCTTCTTCCAGTCTTCTTCTTCCAGTCTTCTTCTTCCGATATTTTTCTTCCATTTTTCTTCTTCCGATATTTTTCTTCCATTGTTCTTCTTCCGATCTTCTTCCATTCTTTTTCTTCCGATCTTCTTCTTCCCTCCTTCTTCTTCCATTCTTCTTCTTCCATTCTTCTTCCGATCTTCTTCTTCCATTCTTCTTCTTGCATTCGTCTTCTTCTAATCTTCTTCCTCCATTCTTCTTCTTCTATTCTTCTACTTCCCACATTCTTCTTCCATTCTGATTTTTTCGATCTTTTTCTTACAGTCTTCTTCTTCCAATATTTTTCTTCAATTCTTCTTCTTCCGACGTTCTTCTTCCATTCTGGTTCTTCCGATCTTCTTCTTCCAGTCTTCTTCTTCCGATATTTTTCCTCCATTTTTCTTCTTCCGACCTTCTTCTTCCATTCTTCTTCTTCTGATCTTCTTCTTCCATTCTTCTTCTTCCGATATTTTTCTTCCATTCTTCTTCTTCCGATCATCTTCATTCTTCTTCTTCCGATCTTCTTCTTCCGTTCTTCTTCATCCGATCTTCTTCTTCCATTCTTCTTCTTCCGATCTTCTTCTTCCCTTTTTCTTCTTTCGATCTTCGTCTTCTATTCTTCTTCTTCCAATCTTCTTCTTTAGATCTTGTTCTTTCATTCTTCTTCTTCCGCTCTTCTTAATCCAATCTTCTTCTTCCACTCTTCTCCTTTCCGATCTTCTTCTTCCATTATTCTTCTAACGATCTTCTTCTACCATTGTTCTTCTTCCCTTCTTCTTCCATTCTTCTTCTTCCGATCTTTTTCTTCCATTCTTCTTCTTCCATTCTTCTTCTTCCGATATTCCTCTTCCATTCTTCTTCTTCCGATCTTCTTCTTGCATTCTTGTTCTTCGATTCTTCTTCTTCCGATCTTCTTCTTCGATTCTTTTTCTTCCATTCTAATACTTCCGATCTTCTTCTTCAATTCTTCTTCCTCCATTCTTGTTCTTCCATTCTTCTCTTTCCGATCTTCTTCTTCCATTCTTCTTCTTCCGATCTTCTTCTTCCATTCTTCTTCTTCCGATCTTGTTCTTCCATTCTTCTTCTTCCGATCTTCTTCTTCCATTCTTCCTATTCCGATCTTCTTCTTGCATTCTTCATATTCCGATCTTGTTCTTCCATTCTTCTTCTTTCGATCTTCTTTTTCCATTCTTCTTCTTTTGATCTTCTTTTTCCATTCTTCTTCTTCTTATCTTCTTTTCCATTCTTCTTCTTCCGATTTTCTTCATCCATATTTCTTTTTCCGATATTCTTCTTCCATTCTTCTTCCCATCTTCTTCTTCCATTCTTCTTCTTCCGGTCTTTTTCTTCCATTCCTCTTCTTCCGATCTTCTTCTTCTATTCTTCTTCTTCCATTCTTCTTCTTCCGATCTTCTTCTTCCATTCTTCTTCTTCCGATCTTCTTCTTCCATTCTTCTTCTTCCCATCTTCTTCTTCCATTCTTCTTCTTCCGATCTTCTTCTTCCATTCTTCTTCTTCGATCTTCTTCTTCCATTCCTCTTCTTCCATTATTCTTCTTCCGATCTTCTTCCTCCATTCTTCTTCTTCCGATCTTCTTCTTTCCTTCTTCTTCTTCCATTCATCTCCTTCCATTCTTCTTCTTCCGATCTTCTTCTTCCCTTCTTCTTCATCCATTCTTGTTCTTCCATTCTTCATCTTCTGATCTTCTTCTTACATTCTTCTTCTTCCGATCTTCTTCTTCCGATCTTCTTGCTCCATTCTTCTTCTTCCGATCTTCTTCCTCCATTCGTCTTCTTCCGATCTTCTTCTTCTGATCTTCTTCTTCCATTCCTCTTCTTCCGATCTTCTTCTTCCATTCTTCTTCTTTAGATCTTCTTCTTCCATTCGTTTTCTTCCGATCTTCTTTTTCTGTTCTTCTTCCGATCTTCTTCTTCCATTCTTCTTCTTCCGATCTTCTTCTTCCGTTCTTCTTCTTCCTATCTTCTTCTTCCTTTCTTCTTCTTCCATTCTTCTTCTTCCGATCTTCTTCTTCCATTCTTCTTCTTGTATTCTTCTTCTTCCATTCTTCTTCTTCCGATCTTCTTCTTCCATTCTTCTTCTTCCATTCTTCATCTTCCATTCTGCTTCTTCCGATCTTCTTCTTCCATTCTTCTTCTTCCGATCTTCTTCTTTCGATCTTCTCCTTCCACTCTTCATCCATTCTACTTGTTCCTATCTTCTTCTTCCATTGTTCTTCTTCTGATCGTCTTTTTCCATTCGTCTGCTTCTGATCTTTTTCTTCCATTCTTCTTCTTGCGATCTTTTTCTTCCATTCTTCTTCTTCCATTCTTCTCTTCTTCCGATCTTCTTCTTCCATTCTTCTTCTTCCATTCTTCTTCTTCCGATCTTCTTCCTCCATTCTTCTTCTTCCGATCTTCTTCTTTCCTTCTTCTTCTTCCATTCTTCTCCTTCCATTCTTCTTCTTTCGATCTTCTTCTTCCCTTCTTCTTCATCCATTCTTGTTCTTCCATTCTTCATCTTCTGATCTTCTTCTTACATTCTTCTTCTTCCGATCTTCTTGCTCCATTCTTCTTCTTCTGATCTTCTTCCTCCATCCGTCTTCTTCCGATCTTCTTCTTCCGATCTTCTTCTTCCATTCCTCTTCTTCCGATCTTCTTCTTCCATTCTTCTTCTTTCGATCTTCTTCTTCCATTCTTTTTCTTCCGATCTTCTTTTTCTGTTCTTCTTCTTCCGATCTTCTTCTTCCATTCTTCTTCTTCCGATCTTCTTCTTCCGTTCTTCTTCTTCCTATCTTCTTCTTCCTTTCTTTTTCCATTCTTCTTCTTCTATTCTTCTTTTTCCATTCTTCTTCTTCCGATCTTCTTCTTCCATTCTTCTTCTTCCATTCTTCTTCTTCCATTCTTCTTCTTCCGATCTTCTTCTTCCATTCTTGTTCTTCAATTCTTCTTCTTCCGATCTTCTTCTTCCATTCTTCTTCTTTTATTCTTCTTCTTCCGATCTTCTTCTTCCATTCTTCTTCTTCCGATCTTCTTCTTCCATTCTTCTTCTTCCATCCTTCTTCTTCCGATCTTCTTCTTCCATTCTTCTTCTTCGGATCTTCTTCTTCCGATCTTCTTCCTCCATTGTTCTTCTTCCGATCTTCTTCTTCCGATTTTCTTCCTCCATTCGTCCTCTTCCGATCTTCTTCTTCCATTCCTCTTCTTCCGGTCTTCTTCTTCCATTCTTCTTCTTTAGATCTTCTTCTTCCATTCGTTTTCTTCCTATTTTCTTTTTCTGTTCTTCTTCTTCTTCCGATCTTCTTCTTCCATTCTTCTTCTTCCCTAAAACTCTCAAATGTGTAAGCTGTAAGAATCTGTAAAAACCTCCCTCTCAATTTCGTTAAGAGTTTGTATATATACCTGAGTCTTTCTCTCTCCTGACGGTTATTCCTCTTGACACGTGGATAACATTTTGTCGTACACGTGTCACCATCTGAAGTATCTGCAGCTGAAACGTTACGTCCACTGTGCCCCTGCGACTAAGTTATCCACACAGGGAGTAGCTTAGTACGCAGGCTACTCTGGGCGCAACCTTAACATGGCGAGCTGGTTAACCCTGGGCATTGCAGGTCGCACTACACATGGTGGCAGATATGCCACTTATCCTCTGTACTTAGACCATACAACCAGTGCTTGCCAAGTCTTCTTAAACACCCGGCAATGTGCTCTTTCGGTGACTTGCTGACCACCTGATCTCCCAACCTTAACACACGGCGATCATGTGCAATCTGGGCGATTACTGATCCATACCGACGATGAGCGATTACTCATCCTCAAGCCGATAGGCGATTACTCACCTCAAGGCGATAGGCGATTACTCATCCTCAAGCCGATAGGCGATTACCCCACATCACAGGCGATAGGCGATTACAATTCTGAGTGATCGCCTCCCTGATTCGCCTGCTATCCTCTACCACGTGTTGCTCTGTGAATGGTCCACGTGGTCAACTGCTGCTGATGTCATCGACTACCGATGATCGACCGGATCACATACTTCTTCTTTCGATCTTCTTCTTCCATTCTTCTTCTTCTTCTTGTCTTCTTCTTCCATTCTTGTTCTTCTGATCTTCCTCTTCCATTCTTCTTCTTCTGATCTTCTTCTTCCATTCTTCTTCTTCCGATCTTCTTCTTCCATTCGTCTTCTTCTGATCTTCTTTTCCATTCTTCTTCTTCTGATCTTCTTCTTCCATTCTTTTTCTTCCGTTCTTGTACTTTTGATCTACTTCTTCCATTCTTCTTCTTCCAATCTTCTTCTTCCAATCTTCTTCTTCCAGTCTTCTTCTTCCGATATTTTTCTTCCATTCTTCTTCTTCCGATCTTCATCCATTCTTTTTCTTCCGATCTTCTTCTTCCCTCCTTCTTCTTCCATTCTTCTTCTTCCGATCTTCTTCTTCCATTCTTCTTCCGATCTTCTTCTTCCATTCTTCTTCTTGCATTCGTCTTCTTCCATTGTTCTTCTTCCATTCTTCTACTTCCCATATTCTTATTGCATTCTTCTTTTTCCGATCTTCCTCTTCCAGTCTTCTTCTTCCAATATTTTTCTTCAATTCTTCTTCTTGCGACGTTCTTCTTCCATTCTGGTTCTTCTGATATTCTTCTTCCAATCTTCTTCTTCCGATATTTTTCTTCCATTTTTCTTCTTCCAACCTTCTTCTTCCATTCTTCTTCTTCCGATCTTCTTCTTCCATTCTTCTTGATCCGGCCGCTTGACTCGAACGTCAACACTCCTCCTTCCAGCTCCAAACCTTCCAAGAAACCTGAAAGAACAGAAAGGCGCCTCTGTGGCCAGTGTAGCTCCGACGCTCAAGTCAGTGGACAAATCAACAAATTCTCTCAGAGAAACTAGGAACCGTGCAAGTGAATTGTTACTAAAATGAATTCCCCCCTCAATACCGTTAGGAATTCTGTATATATACCTGTGTTTTTCTCTCTCCTGACGGTTATTCCTCTCGCCTCGTGGACCGCATCTGATCGTACACGTGTCACCATCTGGAGTACCTGCAACTGAAACGTTACTTTCCCTTTTACTCCTGCGACTAAGTTATCCACACAGGGAGTAACTTAGCATGCAGGCCGCTCTGGGCACAGCCTTAAAGCTGGCTAATACTGGTTATTACGGTTCTTAGAGCACACGGGCCAATATACCACCTATCTCCTGTATTCAGGCCATGTAATCAACGTTCACCAAGTCTTCTCCAATACCCGGCGATGTCATCTTTCGGCGATGTTCTCTTTCGGCGATGTCCTCACATACGGCGATCACGTGCAATCCAGGCGTTTACTGATTTCATACAAGAGAAGTAGGAGACCGCCGCCTTCTTCAACAAACAGCGATTCCCTCAACTTCCAAACTACATTTTCTCTTCTCTTGCCCTTCTTGATCCATGCATTCTCCCGCCATGTCGTTCCTCATGGCAATCTACTGCTGAAGTCATCAAATACCTTGGTCTCAACTTAACACGAACTGGCAAGAACACCGATGACCGATCGCCCTATGCATGCGCTTACGACCGACCAATCACCCTCTGCATGCACTTACGACCAACCGGTGCCTCATAACTATGCACCGACGTCCGTGCGGTGCCTCGTAACTATCCACCGACGTCCGTGCGGTGCCTCATAACTATCCACCGACGTCCGTGCGGTGCCTCCTGGCGCTTATCTAGGCACCGCTCTGGGGGTGGCGGCCACTAGGTACCTGACTACCGATCACCGTTGTAAGCAATATCCTCCATGGTTCACTTGCTCTTTCTACCACGTGCCACTCTGTGTATGGTCCACGTGGTCATGTTCTGCTGTCGTCATCAACTACCGATGACCGACCGGAACACAAGCCCCCCAGTCTCGAGCTGTGAACTTGTTTACAGCAAAGAGACTAAGAAATTGTCTTCTGGCGGTCTACAGGAGCTCACACTCTGGCAATAACACTGTTTCATTTCTTCTTCTTTGCGTTCAGACATTTAAAGCATCTCTCTGTGACACCTTTCGGCTTCTTCAACCTCCAATCTTCGTCCGACGTCTTCCTGATCTCCCAAAGGTAGCCTCTTATCTCTTCTACTGATGACTGATCACCCGCTAATCCAAGCTGCCTGCTAGGTCCGCTCCACGTGGCTTTGGTCCATGCTGCGGGACCCGGCTGACATGGATCACCCTTTGCTATCTGTTCCCGACGACCGAGGTCTGGCCACTACACAAGCCCCCCCAGGCTCAAGCTGTGAACCTGTCTCAACGAAGAGTCTTACAACTCGCCTGATCGCTATCGGACCTACCGGGCTGACGGGTTCTCACCTTTTTGCCGATGACCGAGGTCATGTAACAAATGAATTATAAATCTTGTCTTTACAATTTGAAGTACTCTTTCTCCTTTACAACTCAACTTTCACCCTGTCATTCCTTTATATGAACTCCTCTCGCCTGTACCTGCTCGAAGGCAAGGAGAACTTTTCCTTTCTCGCCTGCACTTGCTCAAAGGCAAGGAGGACTTCTCCTTTCTCGCCTGCACTTGCTCAAAGGCAAGGAGGACTTTTCCTTTCTCGCCTGCACTTGCTCAAAGGCAAGGAGGTCTTCCTCTGGTGCCTGCACTTGCTCAAAGGCAAGGAGGACTTCCTCTGGTGCCTGCACTTGCTCAAAGGCAAGGAGAACTTCCTCTGGTGCCTGCACTTGCTCAAAGGCAAGGAGGTCTTCCTTTGGTGCCTGCACTTGCTCAAAGGCAAGGAGGTCTTCCTCTGGTGCCTGCACTTGCTCAAAGGCAAGGAGGTCTTCCTCTGGTGCCTGCACTTGCTCAAAGGCAAGGAGGTCTTCGAACTTCGCTGGATGCCTCCGATCGCCAAAGAACGATGAGGACTTTGAAAAACCTTTCACTTGTGCCCCTGATCGCCTAAGGGCAATGAGGACTTTTAAAACCTTTCACTTGTGCCCCTGATCGCCTAAGGGCGATGAGGACTTTTAAACCTTTCGTTTGAAGGGCGCGCACTTATTTTACTTCTACCTTGAATCACTTTAGATGATGAGGTTTTTTCAAAAACTTCTTTAAATCGATAAGCACTCACACTTTAGTATACTTCAAAATTTCAATTTTGACTTTCTTATTTCTTGGGTGGCCTCGTTAAAAACCCTCCTTAGGGAAAAAAGAGTGCCCCCTTTGCATCTGTTTTTACAAACTGTTAATGATTCCTTTGAGTTTGTACTACTTACAAAGCTTTAACTGAAATAAAACTTGAGGTGAGTGGCGTTCCAAGTACGAGGAATCGCCCCTCCTTCTAGTGTCTCCAAGCGGTAGGCGCCGTTCCCGAGTGCTTCGGTTATTCTAAACGGTCCTGTCCACTTGGGCGACAACTTATTCTCCATCTCGTACTGGTGGGCTTTCCTCATCACCAGATCGCCGATTTTAAACTGCCTCTGTATTACCTTACAATTATATCTTCGTTCAACTCTTCTTTTCACCGCTTCAGCTTTCACTCTTGCTTCCTCTCTGACCTCATCTAGTTAATCCAGGTTCATTCTTCTCTCTTCATTTGATTCTTCTGCTACAAAGTGTTGAAATCTCGGCGAGCTCTCCTGGATCTCAACTGGAATCATTGCGTCACAGCCATACACTAAACTAAAAGGGGTTTCGTGGGTACCTGACTGCTCAGTTGTGTGGTATGCCCAGATTATGCGAGGTACCTCATCAGCCCACAATCCTTTAGCTTTCTCTAACCTCTTCTTCAAACCTCTCAACAGAACCCGATTAGCAGATTCTACCTGGCCATTCGTCTGTGGGTGCTCTACAGATGCAAACACTTGTTGAATTCCCACATCCTCACACAGCTTCTTCAACAGGTGGCTTGCAAACTGAGTCCCATTATCCGATACTAGACGCTTAGGCACCCCAAATCGGCACACAATGTTCTTCCACACAAAGTTTTTAATCTTGGGTGCCGTGATTTGGGCAACTGGCTCCGCTTCAATCCACTTAGTGAAGTACTCAATCGCCACTACCAAGTACTTCCTCTGCCTGATCGCCATCGGGAAAGGCCCCAGAATGTCAATTCCCCATGTATGAAATGGCCAAGGGCTATAAATCGACTTAAGCTCTTCTGGGGGCGACTTGTGCCAATCGGCGTGCTGCTGGCACTGCTTGCAGCACTGGGCGTACTTCTTGCAATCCTCTCTCATCGACGGCCAATAATATCCTGCACGAAGAGTTCTAGCGGCTAGAGCTCGACCCCCGATGTGACTTCCGCATATACCTTCATGGAGCTCAGCCATGATCTTTGTGCATTTCTCCCCGTGTATACATACCAGGAGTGGGTGCGTGAACCCGAACCTGTACAACTCACCATCTACCAGGGTGAACCTGGTGGAGTTCTTCTTGATCTTCTTGGACTCTACTGGATCCATTGGAAGCACGCCATTGGCTAAGTAACGCTGGTATTGCATAATCCACGTATCTGGCTTATGCGTGCTACAGACCTGTGCGACGTCCACTCCCATCACAAGGAATGCCCTTATCCTTGGCGTTCTCAAGGTCTCCTGAGTCAAAGACCTGTGACTCCTCGCCGTTCCCCTCACCGACTTGGTCACCTGAAACACCTGGTGATCTGCCACGAACGCCCTTGGCGTCTTCAATGTTTCTTGAATAACAGTCCTCTGCCTACCCCCCTTGCCTGAACTGGCGAGCTTGGCAAGCAAGTCAACTCGGGCATTTTGCTCCCTTGGTACGTGCACTACCTCAAACGAGGTAAAAGAACCCTTCAACTCCTGCACATATGCCAAGTAAGCTGCCATCTGTGGGTCCTTGGCCTGGAACTCGCCAACCACTTGCCCTGTGACCAGCATCGAGTCACTTTTGGCCACCAACACCTTGGCTCCCATTTCCTTTGCCAACAGGATACCTGCAATCAATGCCTCATACTCCGCTTGATTGTTGCTGGCCTTGAAAGCAAACCTCAGGGACTGTTCTATCAACACGCCGTTGGGCCCCTCTAGAATGACTCCAGCACCGCTGCCCTGCTGGTTCGACGATCCATCCAACGAAAGAACCCATCAAAAGCCATTTTCTTCAACGTGAGTTGCCTCTGACGAGAGCTCGACAAGAAAATCAACAAAAACCTGCCCTTTAATTGGCCCTCGGGGTTCAAAGCTAATGTCGAACTCTGACAGCTCTACCGCCCACTTCACCATTCTTCCAGCGACATCAGGTTTCTTCAGGACCTTCTGAATTGGCAGATCGGTCATTATCAGGACGGTGAAGCTCTGAAAGTAATGACGCAACCTCCTCGCCGAAAATACCACCGCTAGAGCAGCTTTCTCCAAGGCCTGATACCTCACTTCGGGACCTTGTAGCACTTTACTCACAAAATAAATAGGCTTCTGACCTGGTTTTGGTCTTGAACAAGCACCGCACTCACCGCTTTCTCAGTTACAGCATAATACAACCTGAGAGGCACCCCTACTAACGGTTTGCACAGAACCGGCGTGATAGCATTCCTATGAGCTCTTCTTTGGATTTTGGAGTTCCTTGGTGATGATGGATGCGGAAGCTTATGGAGGAGGTGAGCAAGGCCTTCCTAGGAAGCATGGGTGCCTTGAAGGTGCATGAAGAGTGAGGAAATGGGGAGGTTTGGCCAGCCCCTTTGGTAGTGATGAATTGAAGACTAAAACCTAAGTGTTAGGCAAAGAGTGGTGTATGGCACAATTTGGGCAGCATAACAATACTCTATTTAATCTTGAAAATACAAGGTGTAGGCTCCTCCTTTTATAGGCTAAGGAGGACCATAATGCAACCCTAATGCTAGCCAAATGAAATGTAAATGTGAAGCACATGGGCCACATGGAAAGTGTGAGCACATGGGGAGGGGTGTGTCTAGTTTGTAAGTTCACCCCCTCCATGGGCTTTCTAGAATAGTGGGAAGGTTAACTTCTCCTTAATTCTAATGTGCAGAAAAATAAACATTTGTCCACATGGCTATGCTATTTACACCCCAATTAAAGCTAAACTACATTTGATGGGCCTTCACGGAATATGTGCTAGTATGCCACTCTCCCATTCATAGCTTTGATCCAAGTCTTCTTGTCCTAGACGCTTCTAGCTTGGCCTTCTCGTCCTAGAAGCTCCTAGCTTGTCTTAGACGCTCCTAGCTTGGTCTTAGACGCTCTTGACTTGGCTCTTGCCTTTCATGGAAGGTTGTGCTTGGCCCTCTTCCATCATCCCCTCCCTCTTGAAAAAGGATTTGTCCTCAAATCCCTTGCTTTGTCTTCAACTAGGGGGATGGATGGGGCTGGATGGTGTCCATCATCTCCTCCTCCTTTGAGAAGATCTATCCTCAAATCTACAGATTTGATCTCGGATAGCAGCCTATTGTTTTGGCAAGGCTTGTCCTCCCGGATCAAACGTCCACCTATGGAAATCATCAAACAAAGTAAAGGTGTTAGTGTGAGCAATTGGAGAGAACTTAATTGTATGAAGTTGCCATTTTTGTTTTTCTTTTGTTTTTGGCAACTTTGTACAATATTTCTCTTTTGATGGTTGTATGTGTTCTCTAATCCTCTTATGTATTTGAAAATTTTCAATATTGGTTACCTTTTCCTTAGGCACAATACCTTTAGGAAAGGGTAACGACTTAAAAAGCGAAAGAGGATTAAGTCCACATGCAATTTCAAATGTAGAAATATTAGTAGTCTTGTGGACTACTCCATTGTATGCATGCTCAAAAGGATACTCATCCCAAGAATTGTGATTGTCTTTCATGATTTCTCTAGGCATAGTAAAAAGAGCTATGTTTTCAATTTTATTTTGACCATTCTTTTGAGGATAAAAATTTGAAGAGTACAACTTAATTTCAAGTTTTTCTAAAAGATTCCTCAAATGATGGTTTTCAAATTTTGGAGCTCTATCCAATACTATGCTTGAAGATAAACCATGAAGACTTGTCACTTCTATACAGAAGAGATTATCCATATCCATAAAAATGGAATCAAAACCTTTTGTTGTCCTAGGAAGCTCTAAGATAAAATTGAGGTTTATGCCTTCCCAAGGATCATTTGCAAAAGGTAAAGGAGTATAGAGTTCATGAGACATCACCTTAGGTGTATTTTTAAAACAAGAAATGTATCTAGGGTAATGTCTTTGAACATCTTTTCTCATGGGTGACAAAAGTTTTCCTTTTAAAAGCTCTAGAGTTTTATCAACTCTAATTTGGTCCATGAGTTCTCCTTCATGAAGAATTTTTCTCTTATGTGTAAAGATAGTCTCGTTGTTACAACCATTGTTTATGAGAAGTTGCACACTTGGCAATGGTTGTCTCAATAGAAGATGACAAGTTTCTTTAGGCACTACTTCACATAAAAATTTGTTTTTGTAGATGCTTGTAAATAACTTGACATTCACTTGGTGATATCCTAGCACATATGAGAAATAATCCACTTTATCTTTATCTATGCAAGCTTCTTTTAAAGACTCTTTTTTTGTTACTATGCTTGCAAGTGTTCCTTTACAAAAGGAAAGGCTAGGTTGTTCAACAAGACGCATATTTTCAAAGGTATTTTTAAATCTTTTGTCTTGTTGAATGACCTTGTGAGAAGGAACACTATTCTCCCACGCCTTTTGTTTCTCAAGGGTCTTCTCATGCTTTTCTTTTTCTTTTTATTTTTCTTTAGCTTCCCTTTCGGCTTCCTCTCTTTTCTTTTGTATCTTTCTTTCCTTTCTTTCTTTATGGGAAGCAAACAATTTTTCTACCCTCATTTCCCAATCTAGGCAAGTTTCTATATTTTCTTTTCCATGGGAATGGGGTAGGTCTACCCTAACCTTTCTTGGGCTTTCTTGTTCTTTTCTATCTCTTCTATGTCTTCCCTCCCCAAAAGAATCATGCTTTTTAGAGATAGATGCATGAGAAGGTAATTTTTTTGAAATGTGAGACTTCTCATCCTTTGATTTAGTCAATTCATTAGTTTTGGCCTCATTCTCCAATTGTCTATATGAAATGTGTTGTACGTCCTTGGAGAGTTGTTTCAAAAGAGATTTTATGGACCTTACATCACTTTCAATGGACTTGGAAGAGTGAGTAGACATGACTAGAACTTTGTGTATAGAAATGTTTTACTTTTAAGAAAGAAGAGGAAAGTTAATGAAGGTAGCTTTCCAGGTAAGAGAGGTGAGTCACAATGGACTACTTAAATACCAAGTCTTGCCTTAGCCAAAAACTATCCCTCCAAAACCTTTACACAAGTCCTTCTTTAGGTAAAACACTTAGAACACAATGAGGATGAAGAAATCAAATTTTTAATGCAAGAAAACAATGCAAGCTATCAAAGCCTTAAACAAGATTAAACAAGAAATTAACGAAGTGATTAAAGCAAGTTGGTTCAATTAAAGCAATTAATAAAAACAAAATTAAGCTAGACGGCCCTAGGTGAGGCTTCTTGGACACTTGGAGCCCTTGAAGACACACTCACCGACTAATTGCGTGATTAACAAGTAATTAACACAAGCAAGATTGCAAAGAAATTAAATGACACTCCCTTTGTTGCTTTTACTATTTGCACCCCTTTTGTTGTTCTTCTAGTTGCACCCCTTTTGTTGCTTTTCTACTTGTTGGGCCTTCCAAAGTGTGTGGTGTATTTGTAGTATGGTGTTTGTTGCTGCCCTTTGCCTTTGTTCCTCTTGGAATTAGGTTAATAAAATCTTCAATCCAGCACCTATTAAGCAAGCTAGACTCCCCTCAAGTCAAATTCTCACTCAACAAGTACCAATTGATATTTAATCCACCAACAAGCTTAGAGGCCAAAGAAAGAAAGCAAGAAACAAATTAATTTGAAAAACAGTACCACACAAATGGAATTTAAATGTGACACAACTAGAAAGAGTTCAAATGAAATTAGACAAGCAAATAAAAGGTACTCAAATAATGGATGGCACACAAAAAGGAACCTAGGAATAGCACTAGATTTGATTTAAAAACCAAAAAAACAGCACCACAGAAAAGCACATATTGTTGTGGTCCAGAAAGCGTATCTTTAAAAGATTTATGCTGAGCTGACCCTTTTGTATTTGCTTCTTAAAATTGAGACACAATCAGAACAAGATCTTAACAAACTTTTGGCGTTGGTTTCACTCCAAACGCATGTACCAATTAATTTTGGTAAATTTTATAAAATCAGTGCTCAGAGCTGCCAGCTGGAACGTCAGGATTGCACACTTTTTTTGTAATATTTATCTTTTTTTTTTATTTCTTTTTTTCAGATGGTTCTTTTTTTTCCTTTTTGCTAACACCTCAAATTTGTGAAATCCAGAGGCTCAGAAATTTTTGATGATGTATGTAATTTTCATAAGACAAAACAGTCAGCACAGAAATGTGAAAACAGGGGTTCTGAAAACTGGAATGAAAAACAGAATGATATACCTCAAAAACACAATGGAGTTAATATGATGGAATTTGTGTGGATCTAACACACAAATAAGAACTCAAACTAAAATTAAAAATGCACCAAAGGATCAACACAAAACAGATTTCAAATCAAACATTCAGACCAAAAACAAGAAACAAATAAATCAAAAAGAGTACTACTAGGATTTGATGACAAATATGGAAACACATGACTTAGACAAAACTTATGGATTCATAAAATGAAAAGACACAAGAACATCATATGACCCAAATGAAATTTCAAGCAAGACTCAAATACCTAAAAATAAAAACAGCAACACAAATATATCAAGAATCCTACACAAAATTGAAAATAGATGTTCAAGCACAAGTTTGAACAAACCCACCAAATGAAATGAATAAACAAGCATTCAAATCATATTAAAACACAAAAAACAGCAAGACAACTTGGAATAAAGATGAACAACTTGGAGAAAAGAAGAACTCAAAAAGAAAATGAAAAGAGATACTCATCTTTGAAGAACCATAGCTCTAGATACCAAATGATAGCATTCCTATGAGCTCTTCTTTGGATTTTGGAGTTCCTTGGTGATGATGGATGCAGAAGCTTATGGAGGAGGTGAGCAAGGCCTTCCTAGGAAGCATGGGTGCCTTGAAGGTGCATGAAGAGTGAGGAAATGGGGAGGTTTGGCCAGCCCCTTTGGTAGTGATGAATTGAAGACTAAAACCTAAGTGTTAGGCAAGGAGTAGTGTATGGCACAATTTGGGCAGCATAACAATACTCTATTTAATCTTGAAAATACAAGGTGTAGGCTCCTCCTTTTATAGGCTAACGAGGACCATAATGCAACCCTAATGCTAGCCAAATGAAATGTAAATGTGAAGCACATGGGCCACATGGAAAGTGTGAGCACATGGGGAGGGGTGTGTCTAGTTTGTAAGTTCACCCCCTCCATGGGCTTTCTAGAATAGTGGGAAGGTTAACTTCTCCTTAATTCTAATGTGCAGAAAAATAAACATTTGTCCACATGGCTATGCTATTTACACCCCAATTAAAGCTAAACTACATTTGATGGGCCTTCACGGAATATGTGCTAGTATGCCACTCTCCCATTCATAGCTTTGATCCAAGTCTTCTTGTCCTAGACGCTTCTAGCTTGGCCTTCTCGTCCTAGACGCTTCTAGCTTGTCTTAGACGCTCCTAGCTTGGTCTTAGACGCTCTTGACTTGGCTCTTGCCTTTCATGGAAGGTTGTGCTTGGCCCTCTTCCATCACGGCGGGCTTGCTAAATATGTCTTAAGCTTCACGAAAGCTTCTTCACACGCCTGGGTCCAGACAAACCTATTGTTCCTCTTTAAACATTGAAAATATAGGTGGCCCTTCTCGCCGCTAGCTGACACAAAACGTGAGAGAGCAGCCATCCGACCTGTCAACTGCTGTACCTCCTTCACCGTAGTTGGGCTTCTCATCGCTATAATAGCAGCACACTTATCAGGATTTGCCTCTATTCCTCTCTCCGTCAACAGAAAACCTAAAAATTTCCCTGCTTCCACGCCAAAAATGCACTTCTCTGGGTTCAGTTTCAGCTTATACTTGGCTATCGTTACAAACAACTCTTCCAAGTCCAAGGCGTGCCTGCTCCTCTCCAAGGAGGTCACCACCATATCATCAACATAGGCCTGCACATTCCTTCCCAGCATCGGTGCAAGTACCTTATCCATTAACCTTTGGTACGTGGCCCCAGCATTCTTCAGCCCAAACGGCATTACTTTATAGCAAAAGCACGACCTCTCTGTCATGAAGGCAGTCTTTTCTTCATCCATAAGATGCATCCTGATCTGATTATACCCTGAGAAGGCATCCAGAAAGCTCAACAACTTACACCCTGCTGCACTGTCAACCAGGGCGTCTATACTTGGCAAAGGATATGAGTCCTTCGGACAAGCCTTGTTCAAATCTGTGAAATCAACACACATGCGCCATTTCCCGCTGCTCTTCTTAACCAGCACAACATTAGCGAGCCACTCGGGGTACTGGATTTCCCGAATGTGACCTGCGGCGAGGAGCTTCTGCGTTTCATCTCTAATCGCCTGCCTCTTCTCCTCGTTGAACTTTCTTCTCCTTTGTCGCACTGGTCTAATCTGGGGGTCCATCGCCAGGTGGTGGCACAAGAAGTCAGGGTCGATTCCAGGCATATCCAAAGCAGACCATGCAAACGCATCCAGATGCCTTTCTATCACCCCGGCGACCTGGTCTTGTGCTTCACGATCCAGAGATTTTCCCAACTTGAAGACCTTGCCTTGTATTTTCCTCTCACCTCCACTGGTTGAGGCCTCCTTTCACTGGCGATCACCGCTCTGGCAATCCCTGTAGCCTTAGCCTCTTCTGGGCGATTGGCATTACTAACCCCTTCCCCAACATCTGCCACGTGTGCATTTCCCTCGGCGACCACCTCCATCGCTACATCAACTGCTTCCCCCCCTTGTCGCCTAGACCCCACGCCGGGAGGCGGTGTGGTTGAGATGTAGCTTATTGATCGTTTGTTCTTGAGGCTGTTTTCGTAACACCTCTTTGCCTCCTTTTGATCAGACCGCAAGGTTATTACAACACCCTCCATTGAAGGGAGCTTAACCTTCATGTGCCTTGTTGAAGGCACCGCCCCTATCCGGTTGAGAGCTGGCCTCCCTAACAGGATGTTGTATGCTGAGGGGGCATTCACGACAAGGTATTTGATTTTCTCTGTTCTTGAAGCCGCCCCATCCGTGAAGGTGGTTCTCAACTCAATATACCCCCTAACCTCCACCTGATCACCGGTGAAACCATACAAGCAACCACCATAAGGTCTCAACTGATCAAGGGGTAACTGCAACTTGTTGAAAGTTGGCCAGAACATTACATCGGCCGAACTTCCCTGATCAACCAGTACCCGATGGATCTTCCTTCCTGCCGTGACAAGAGAAACCACTATAGGATCGTTGTCATGCGGTACAACATCCCTTCGGTCTTCTTTGGTAAACGTGATGTCGACATCGGGCGAGTGATCCTCAAACGCTTCCACCGCCATCACGGATCGAGCGTACCTCTTGCGCTGTGATGCGGTGCACCCACCTCCTGAGAAACCCCCAGCTATAGTGTGAATTTCCCCGTGAATGGGCACTTCGTGCTGTTGGCTTTCACTGCTCGCCGGGTGGGAGATCGACGTGCTGGCTGCCTTCTTCTCCAGCAAATAGTCTTTCAGAAATCCACTTTTCACCAGCTCGTCCAGTTGGTATCCCAACAACAGGCAAGAGTCAAGGGCGTGACCAAAACTTTTGTGGAATTCACACCACGCATCTGGCTTTGGCCCCAACACCTTATCCGACACCTTCTCAGGCACCTTCAGCTTGGCAGCTATATTGGGAATGGCGATCAGGTCCGCCAATCCCATCACGAACTCATGCCTTGGAGGGCGCTTGAAATCCCTCTGACGACCTGGCGCTCTTCCTCTACTATTGCCATCGTCTTTGTTTTTCTTTAGGTCATAAAGACGATATGTCCTTTCATCCTTCTTCACTGCCGCCGTCTCCAATACCCTCTGAGGCTGAGGTTTGGTTTGGGCGCGTGGTTTCGTAGGAGCCGTATTCCCTCTCTTCTCTATTACTTCATTCTCGGCGGCGATGTGGGCCACAGAACGTCGCCGGATCTCTGCAAACGTTGCAGGGTGGCTCCTGATCAATGACTCGCTGAAGGGTCTAGGCAGCACGCCCTTCTTAAAGGCGTGCACAAACATCTCCTCATCTTTACCTGGCAGTCGGACTATCTGAGCTCCAAATCTATTCAAGTAGTCCTTCAAAGATTCCCCCTGAAGCTGCCTCACATCGAACAGGTCATACGACACCATAGGCGGCGCCTTATTCACAATGTACTGATCGACGAACAGCTTGGAAAACTGCTGGAAACTGGAAATGTATCCAGTAGGTAGGCTCACAAACCAATCCAACGCGGTGCCGTGGAGGGTGCTCATGAACATCTTACAATAGGCTGCATCCGATCCTCCCGACAGCATCATCTGCGTATGGAACGCAGTAAGGTGAGCCTCTGGATCTTCCACTCCAGTAAAAGAGGCCTTCACCGACGTGACATTTGCAGGAATCACAGCGTCCATGATCGCCTGCGAAAACGGCATTGGAAAAACTCGCGGTGGAGACGATGGCGCGCCTCCACTAGTCGCAGCACCCTCCCTTTGCTCACGAAGAGCCTTGCGTAACTCTTTATTAACCTTGCTCAGCTCTTCGTTCCTGGCCTGAGAAGCGACCAAGGCATCGTGCATCTTCGTCTGTTCGACACGCGACGCTGCCACATTTTCTTGCAAAGTACGCATCATCTCCAGCATTTGCGCCATCGTCATGGTGTTCTCTCCGGACTGCGCCGCGATTGAACTCGATCTGGTTGTCCTCATCTTCCTCATGAAACTTCTACTACCTTCACACAGCTACCTTTCAACACGCAAAAGTTATTTCGCAACAGCGCTCAAGAAACACTTCAACTTCCTCCGCACAACGATCGATCCAGTAATCAATCGGTAGAAACCTCCAGAAACAATTCTTCACCGATTAAACGCAACTCAAACGGTTAAAAACTCCAAAAATCGATTGCGACAGCAAGCAATCGAACAGAAACCACTGAAAACCTCACAAACCGATTGCGACAGCAAGCAATCGAACAGAAACCACTGAAAACCTCACAAACCGATTGCGACAGCAAGCAATTGAACAGAAACCACTGAAAACCTCACAAACTCAACAGTAGATGGGAATCACAGTTTACACGGCCCCACGGTGGGCGCCTGATGATCCGGCCGCTTGACTCGAACGTCAACACTCCTCCTTCCAGCTCCAAACCTTCCAAGAAACCTGAAAGAACAGAAAGGCGCCTCTGTGGCCAGTGTAGCTCCGACGCTCAAGTCAGTGGACAAATCAACAAATTCTCTCAGAGAAACTAGGAACCGTGCAAGTGAATTGTTACTAAAATGAATTCCCCCCTCAATACCATTAGGAATTCTGTATATATACCTGTGTTTTTCTCTCTCCTGACGGTTATTCCTCTCGCCACGTGGACCGCATCTGATCGTACACGTGTCACCATCTAGAGTACCTGCAACTGAAACGTTACTTTCCCTTTTACTCCTGCGACTAAGTTATCCACACAGGGAGTAACTTAGCATGCAGGCCGCTCTGGGCACAGCCTTAAAGCTGGCTAATACTGGTTATTACGGTTCTTAGAGCACACGGGCCAATATACCACCTATCTCCTGTATTCAGGCCATGTAATCAACGTTCACCAAGTCTTCTCCAATACCCGGCGATGTCATCTTTCGGCGATGTCCTCTTTCGGCGATGTCCTCTTTCGGCGATGTCCTCACATACGGCGATCACGTGCAATCCAAGCGTTTACTGATTTCATACAAGAGAAGTAGGAGACCGCCGCCTTCTTCAACAAACAGCGATTCCCTCAACTTCCAAACTACATTTTCTCTTCTCTTGCCCTTCTTGATCCATGCATTCTCCCGCCATGTCGTTCCTCGTGGCAATCTACTGCTAAAGTCATCAAATACCTTGGTCTCAACTTAACACGCGCTGGCAAGAACACCGATGACCGATCGCCCTATGCATGCGCTTACGACCGATCGATCACCCTCTGCATGCGCTTACGACCAACCGGTGCCTCATAACTATCCACCGACGTCCGTGCGGTGCCTCGTAACTATCCACCGACGTCCGTGCGGTGCCTCATAACTATCCATCGACGTCCGTGCGGTGCCTCCTGGCGCTTATCTAGGCACCGCTCTGGGGGTGGCGGCCACTAGGTACCTGACTACAGATCACCGTTGTAAGCAATATCCTCCCTGGTTCACTTGCTCTTTCTACCACGTGCCACTCTGTGTATGGTCCACGTGGTCACCTTCTGCTGTCGTCATCAACTACCGATGACCGACCGGAACACTTCTTCTTCCAATATTTTTCTTCTATTCTTCTTCTTCCGATCTTCTTCATTCTTCTTCTTCCGATCTTCATTCTTCCGTTCTTCTTCATCCAACCCTCTTCTTCCCTTTTTCTTCTTCCGATCTTCTTCTTGCATTCTTCTCCTTCCATTCTTCTTCTTCCATTCTTCTTCTTCCCTTCTTCTTCTTCCGATCTTCCTCCTCCATTGTTCTTCTTCCATTTTTCTCCTTCCGATCTTCTTCTTCCATTCGTCTGCTTTTGATCTTCTTCTTCCATTCTTGTTCCGATCTTCTTCTTCCATTCTTCTTCTTCCGATCTTCTTCTTCCATTCTTCATATTCCGATCCTCTTCTTTCAATCATCTTCTTCCGATCTTCTTCTTCCGATCTTCTTCTTCAATTCTTATTCTTCCATTCTTCTTCTTATGATCTTCTTCTTCATTCTTATTCTTCCGATCTTCTTCTTCCATTCTTCTTCTTTCGATCTTCTTCTTCCATTCTTCTTCTTCCGATCTTCTTCTTCCATTCTTCTTCTTCCGATCTTCTTCTTCCATTCTTCTTCTTCCATTCTTCTTCTTCCGATCTTCTTTTCCGTTCTTTTCTTCCGATCTTCTTCTTCCATTCTTCATATTCCGATCCTCTTCTTTCAATCATCTTCTTCCGATCTTCTTCTTCCGATCTTCTTCTTCCATTCTTCTTCTTCCATTCTTCTTCTTCCAATCTTCTTCTTCATTCTTCTTCTTCCGATCTTCTTCTTCCATTCTTCTTCTTCGATCTTCTTCTTCCATTCTTCTTCCTCCGATCTTCTTCTTCCATTCTTCTTCTTCCGATCTTCTTCTTCCATTCTTCTTCTTCCATCCTTCTTCTTCCGATCTTCTTCTTCCGTTCTTCTTCTTCCGATCTGCTTCTTCCAATCTTCTTCTTCCATTCTTCTTCTTCCATTCTTCTTCTTCCGATCTTCTTCTTCCATTCTTCTTCCTCCGATCTTCTTCTTCCATTCTTCTTCTTCTGATCTTCTTCTTCCATTCTTCTGCTTCCGATCTTCTTCTCCATTCTTCTTCTTCCATTCTTCTTCTTCCGATCTTCTTCTTCCATTCTTCTTCTTCCGATCTTCTTCTTCCATTCTTCTTCTTCCGATCTTCTTCTTCCATTCTTCTGCTTCCGATCTTGTTCCTCCATTCTTCTTCTTCCATTCTTCTTCTTCCGTTCTTCTTCTTCCGATCTTCTTCTTCCATTCTTCTTCTTCTGATCTTCTTCTTCCGATCTTCTTCTTCCATTCCTCTTCTTCCATTCTTCTTCTTTCGATCTTCTTGTTTCGATCTTCTTCTTCCATTCTTCTTCTCCGATCTTCTTCTTTTGATCTTCTTCTTCCATTCTTCTTCTTCCGATCTTCTTCTTCAATTCTTCTTCTTCCATTCTTCTTGTTCCGATCTTTTTGTTCCGATCTTCTTCTTCCATTATTCTTCTTCTGATATTCTTCTTCTATTTTTCTTCTTCCGATCTTCTTCTTCCATTCTTCTTCTTTCGATCTTCTTCTTCTATTCTTCTTGTTTCGATCTTCCCGTTCCATTCTTCTTATTTCCATCTTCTTCTTCCATTCTTCTTTTCCATTCTTCTTCTTCTGATCTTCTTCTTCCATTCTTCTTCTTCCATTCTTGTGCTTCCATTCTTCTTCTTCCATTCTTCTTCTTCCGATCTTCTTCTTCCGATCTTCTCCTTCCATTCTCCTTTTTCCGATCTTCTTCTTCCATTCTTCTTCTTCTGTTCCTGCCGCTTGACTCGAACGTGGAGGACTGCCTCGTCACTCCTTCGTCTAGCCCCCTATTCTGCAGGAACGCTCCAAGAACCACCGCCGGAACTCCAAACGCTGCCTGCAAAACACACAGACGGCGCCTCTAGCGGCCATTGTAGCTCCGACGCTCAAGTCAGGCAACAGGAACACTAAAACTATATCTGAATCTCTCTGTGAGACCCGTGTGTGACTGAAACTCTCAGATGTGTGAGCTATGAGAATCTATAAAAACCTCTCCCTCAATTTCGTTAAGAGTTTGTATATATACCTGAGTCTTTCTCTCTCCTGAAGGTTATTCCTCCTGACACGTGGATAACATCTGGTCCTACACGTGTCATCATCTGGAGTGTCTGCAGCTGAAACGTTACTTCCACTGTGCCCCTGCGACTAAGTTATCCACACAGGGAGTAGCTTAGTACGCAGGCTACTCTGGGCATTGCAGCTCACACTACACATGGTGGCAGATATGCCACTTGTCCTCTGTACTTAGACCATACAACAAGAGCTTGCCAAGTCTTCTCAAACACCTGGCGATGTGCTCTTTCGGCGACTTGCTGACCACCTGATCTCCTAACCTTAACACATGATGATCATGTGCAATCTCGGCGATTACTGATCCATACCGGCGATGACCGACTAGTCATCCTCAAGGCGATAGGCGATTACTCATCCTCAACGCGATAGGCGATTACTCGCCTCAAGGCGATAGGCGATTACTCATCATCACAGGCGAGAGGCGATTACCATTCTGAGTGATCACCTCCCTGATTCGCCTGCTATCCTCTACCACGTGTTACTCTATGAATGGTCCACGTGGTCAACTGCTCCTGATGTCATCGACTACCGATGACCGCCATGTGTTAAGGTAAAAGTGTAGCTTAGAGGTCTACAAGATCGCCGTTGTTGAAGACGGAGGCGACCTCCGACTTCTCTGGTACATGATCGCCAATCGCCTATGGTGCACATGATCGCCAATCGCCAATAGTTTCAAAATCTGAAACGAAGAAAGATGGCACGTAGACCTCCTACCCCTCCCCAACCTTCTTCGGAAATGAGCCAGATTGCCAAGGCTGTTGAGATGATGGCAACTGCCATCCAACAACAGAATGCAGCAATGGCTCAGAATCATCAAGCTGCAATGTACCATTGGGAAACTGCTCGGTCGGCTGAGACAGCTTCCCACGTCGGTCAGCCTCAGGAACAGATGGGACTAACTGAGTTCATGAGGCACAACCCACCCAAGTTTAGTGGGAATGCTACCCCTGATTAGGCAGACCAGTGGGTCACGGAGTTGGAGAAAATCTTTAGGGCGACCTCCTGCCCTGAAGAGAAGAAGTTGGTGTTCGCCACCTATCTGCTGTCTGGGGAAGCTGAGTTCTGGTGGATGGGAGCTCAGCAGATGATGGAGGCCAGGGCTGAAGTGTTAGACTGGGAGAGCTTCAGGGTGAGGTTTTTGGAAAAATATTTCCCAGATAGTGCAAAGTTTGCGAAGGAAGCAGAATTCCTCAGATTGGAGCAGGGGGAGATGTCAGTGAATGCTTATGCTGCTCGGTTTGAGTACCTCGCCCGATTCTATACCCAGGCGACCTCTGAGGCTTGGAGGTGTAGGAAGTTTGAAGAGGGACTGAAGCATGGGCTGAAGAGGACCATAGCCCCTATGTGCATCAGGGAATTTCACGCCTTAGTAGAGAAGGCGAAGATGGTGGAGACTCTGGAAAAGGGTGATTCTCGGGTGATCAGGTCACACCGAAGGGGTTCTTCCAGTGGGAAGGCCAAGGTGCAGCACCCACAAACCAAGCCCTATGCGAGACCTCCACCACATCGGGCAGGAGCAGCGTCATCCCAGTTTCAGCAGCAACAACCTTGGAAACCCAAATGTTTCCATTGTGGTGGACCACACACGCCCAATGTGTGCCCTAAGAAGGCTTCGGAGAGAAGGTGTTTTGCATGTCAAAAGATGGGACACATTGCTAGAGATTGTCCTACCCAGAATAGGATGACTCAACCCAGTGGTTCCCAATAGTTGAGGAATGGAGGCAGTAGGCCTCAAGCAGCAGGGAGAGCGTTTGCCATGACAGGAGCAGAGGCGTCTCAGTCAGGTAACCTAGTGCAAGGTGTTTGTTTTATAGCTGGTAGAGGTGTAAAAGCCTTGTTTGATTCTGGAGCGACACACTCCTTTGTGTCAAGCCTGTGTGTAGCCGAGTTGGGCCTTCTAGTGAAGGAGTTACCGTTTGAACTGTTGGTCTCCACACCTGCGTCAGGACAGGTGTTGACCTTTACAGTTTGCCCTGAATGTCCAGTGATAGTAGAGGGACGCAGGTTCAAAGTAAACTTGATCTGCCTACCTCTTTAGGACCTGGATGTTATCCTGGGAATGGATTGGCTATCTGCCAATCACGTTCTCATAGACTGCGGTAGTCAGAAAATAGCGTTTCCAGACCTCCAAGAGTCAGACGTGATATCTGCTCAGCATGGGTGGTCGGAGTTGGAAAAAGGGGCGAGGTGCTTCGTGATCCTAGCTCGGTTGGAAGTGAAGAATGAAGAGGACGTAAGCAGGATACATGTGGTGAAAGATTTCATGGATGTATTTCCAGAAGAAATACCTGGATTACCTCCTAAGAGAGAAGTGGAATTCTCTATTGATTTGGTACCTGGAGCTGGACCAGTGTCAATGGCACCTTACAGGATGGCTCCAGCCGAGTTGGTAGAATTAAAGAAGCAAGTGGAAGAGTTGTTGGAGAAACAATTCATCAGACCCAGTGTATCTCCATGGGGGGCTCCAGTGCTCCTAGTTAAGAAAAAGGATGGAGGGTCTCGGTTGTGTATAGATTACAGGCAGTTGAATAAGTTGACCATCAAGAACAAGTACCCCCTACCTAGAATTGATGATTTGATGGATCAATTACATAGGGCCTCGGTGTTCTCAAAGATTGATCTGAGATCGGGGTACCACCAAATTTTGGTAAAAGCTGAAGATGTTCAAAAGACAGCATTTAGGTCTCGTTATGGGCACTATGAGTATGTGGTGATGCCGTTTGGAGTAACAAACGCTCCAGCTCTGTTCATGGATTTCATGAATAGAATTTTCCGCCCTTTCTTGGATAAGTTTGTGGTAGTCTTCATAGACGACATACTCATTTATTCAAGGACCGAGGAAGAACATGAAGAACATCTGAAGACAGTATTGGAGATCCTGAGGGAGAAGCAATTATATGCCAAGTTCTCTAAGTGTGAGTTTTGGTTGAAGGAAGTCAACTTCTTAGGACATGTAATATCTGCCCAGGGGATCTCGGTGGATCCAGCCAAAGTGGAGGCAGTGCTTCAGTGGGAACGTCCTAAGACAGTTACTGAGATAAGGAGTTTTGTGGGTTTAGCAGGCTACTATCAGAGGTTCATTGAAGATTTTTCCAAGGTAGTAGCTCCTTTGACTCAGTTAACTCGCAAAGATCAACCTTTTGCTTGGACTGAAAAGTGTGAACAGAGTTTCATGTGGCTGAAGAAGAGGTTGACTAGCGCCCTAGTATTAGTGATCCCGGATGTGGGAAATCCTTTTGATGTTTACTGTGATGCTTCACATCAAGGTTTGGGATGTGTGTTGATGCAAGAGAAAAGAGTGGTTGCATATGCTTCAAGGCAACTCAAGGTTTGATCCTGCCGCTTGACTCGAACGTGGAGGATTGCCTCGTCACTCCTTCCTCTAGCCTTCTGTTCTGCAGGAACGCTCCAAGAACCACCGCCGGAACTCCAAACGCTGCCTGCAAAACACACAGACGGCACCTCTGGCGGCCGTTGTAGCTCCGACGCTCAAGTCAGGCAACAGGAACACCAAAACTATATCTGAATCTCTCTATGAGACTCGTGTGTAACTGAAAACTTTCAAATGTGTAAGCTATAAGAATCTGTCAAAACCCCCCTCAATTTCGTTAAGAGTTTGTATATATACCTGAGTCTTTCTCTCTCCTGACGGTTATTCCTCTTGACACATGGATAACATCTGGTCATACACGTGTCACCATCTGGAGTATCTGCAGCTGAAACGTTACTTCCACTGTGCCCCTGCGACTAAGTTATCCACACAGGGAGTAGCTTAGTACACAGGCTACTCTGGGCGCAACCTTAACATGGCGAGCTGGTTAACCCTGGGCATCGCAGCTCACACTACACATGGTGGCAGATATGCCACTTATCCTCTGTACTTAGACCATACAACCAGTGCTTGCCAAGTCTTCTCCAACACCCGGCGATGTTCTCTTTCGGTGACTTGCTGACCACCTGATCTCCTAACCTTAACACCTGATCTCCTTGCCTCAACCTCGCTGTAAGAAGTCGTGGGTGAGGTCTTGCCTCTCTCACCTCAGCCTCGCTGTAAAAAGCAGAGGGAAGGGACTTGGTTCTCTTGCCTCAACCTTGTTGTAAGAAGCAGAGGAAGAGGACTTTTCTCTCGCCTCAACCTTGCTGTGAAAAGCAGAGGAAGACGACTTGGTTCTCTCGCCTCAACCTTGCTGTAAAAAGCAAAGGGAAAGGACTTTCTCTCTTGCCTCAGCCTCGCTATACAAATTCGAGGTGAGGACTTTCACTCGCCTGCACCTCGCTGTACAAAGTCGAGGGAGGACTTTCTTCTTTCTCGCCTACACTCGCTCAAAGGCAAGGAGGTCTTCCTCTGTTGCCTACACTTGCTCAAAGGCAAGGAGGACTTCCTCTGTTCTCGCCTGCACTTGCTCAAAGGCAAGGAGGACTTCCTCTGTTGCCTGCACTTGCTCAAAGGCAAGGAGGACTTCCTCTGTTCTCGCCTGCACTTGCTCAAAGGCAAGGAGGACTTCCTCTGTTCTCGCCTGCACTTGCTCAAAGGCAAGGAGGACTTCCTCTGTTGCCTGCACTTGCTCAAAGGCAAGGAGGACTTCCTCTGTTGCCTGCACTTGCTCAAAGGCAAGGAGGACTTCCTCTGTTGCCTGCACTTGCTCAAAGGCAAGGAGGACTTCTCTGGTGCCTGCACTTGCTCAAAGGCAAGGAGGACTTCCTCTGGTGCCTGCACTTGCTCAAAGGCAAGGAGGACTTCCTCTGTTGCCTGCACTTGCTCAAAGGCAAGGAGGACTTCCTCTGTTGCCTGCACTTGCTCAAAGGCAAGGAGGACTTCCTTTGGTGCCTCAACCTTGCTGTAAAAAGCAAAGGAAGAGGACTTTCTCTTGCCTCAACCTTGCTGTATAAAGCAGAGGTGAGGACCTTCTCTGTTGCCTCAACCTTGCTGTAAAAAGCAAAGGAAGAGGACTTTCTCTTGCCTCAACCTTGCTGTATAAAGCAGAGGAAGAGGACTTTCTCTCGCCTGCACCTCGCTGTACAAAGTCGAGGGAGGACTTTCTCGTGGGTGCACGCTCCCAGGGGGGCGCCAGGCGTGGCTGTCTAAGCGCACACACTGGGCGCGCCCTGCCTGCATTGTCTCATCGCGCGTTCACCGACGTCCCGACCGGCGAGGATCTCTTCTTCTGGAATCATACGAGGTGCATGCTTAACGCTCTCGCTGGGAACTTGGGTCCCAGCTTAACACGTGTTAGCAAGACCCCGATGACCGTGCACCGACTGAGTACTCACTCTCTACATGCACCGACGGCTGTCGCGGCCTGCATGCACTGATGGCTGATCGCGCTCTATATCCCAGCGCTTATCTAGGGCTGATCTGCGGGTGGTGGCCACTCGGTAACTCACCACCGATCACCTGGTCTTGCACCTGGGGCAAGGAGAACTTTAAACTGGGAACACTCGCACGCTTTATGTACTGAGAATCTTTTATTGGGTGGCATCGTTAAAAAGAGTGCCCCTGATCTGCTCAACTGTTTAATACACTAAGTGTGTGTACAGCGCGATAGCGCATCTACTTTACAACTTAACGAAAGTAGGAAAGAAGCGTGTAACGTCCTGGGTTCTGGGAATAGTCGTTCCGTCCAGAGTCACCAGCCGACAAGCTCCATTCTCCAATGTCTCAACCACTCTGGATGGGGTCTCCTTTAACCGGCGACCACCGCCCTGGCGATGCACACACGTGGGGCGATCATGCCTTCCGCTTCAGCTCTGGGAGCCCCCCCAGTGTAGCCTCTTCCATCACCTCACCTCCCCAAACACAGGGAGTTCATGCTGCTAGTCGCCTTCCTGGGACCCCGAAGCGCGATCACCTTGTGTCTTCTGCAGGTAATCGGTCAGGAACCCTGTCTCCACCAACTCAGCAAGCTGACGCCCCAACGCCAGGCAGTTACGGAGTGTATGTACATAAGCTTGATGGAATTCACACCACTCATCCTTCCTCCCTCCAAGTACCCTGTCGGTTTTCTCTGGCACATGGAGTCTTGCTGCCACAGCAGGGATGGCGATCAGCTCCGCCAAACTTATCATGAAATCATACCTGGGGGGTGCGTTGCTTGCACGCCCCCTGGTCTGGTCCTTCCTTGGTGCATAAGGGCGAGACCTTCCCTGCTCCTTCCTCCCTTCCTTGATCTCATGCACCCGCGCCCGTTGCTGCTGATTCCCCTGACCTCCACGTGGCTTCGACGGTGCAGCACTTCCTCTCTTCTCAGAGACCTCTGTCTCTGCTACTATGTGTGCCACCGCGCGTCGCCGTATCTCGGTGAAGGTGGCAGGGTGGCTCCTGATGAGTGATTCACTGAAAGGACCAGGGAGGACACCTCTCTTGAACGCATGCACCAGCATGTCTTCATCCTTGACGGGCAATCTCACCACCTGCGCCCCAAAGTGATTGAGGTAGTCCCTCAACGGTTCCCCCTGATACTGGCGCACGTCAAACAGGTCGTAGGTGTAACATCCCGCCAAAATACAATTCATATTTATAAAATGAAAATAAAGGTAAACAAATATATTAAAGTGAACGTAATTATATATATGTAATGAAGTTTCTCCTCACAGGGGGTTTAATACATACTCGGTCAGATTTTTCCAAAAACGTAAACAAAATTACATCAAAAGACAAACAGTCGATCTCGTATCAGAAAAGGGCGATCTCCCATCAGAAAAGGGCGATCTCCTATCAAACAACAGAAAAGGGGTGATCGCCTAACAGAAATAGAAATAGGCGATCTCCTTCCGGCGACCACTCACTGATGAGCTCTACTTCCTGCAACCTCGTCTGCTCCCGTGCAAAAATACACGATCATCACAGGTTTTAGAAAACAGCCACATAACAATACAAAGGGTAAGCTAGATGTTTTAAAAACCTTAAATATGAAACTTTAAATCAATAGAAAACATGAATCTTCATGCCATTCATAATCCAGATCAGTTTCAACCATCAACATTTCCATATTCCACAAACTCGTCAAGTGTCTATTCGCTACTTTTAATATTCATGGTTCACACGTCAGACTTTCCACTGACTCACAAGATATAGACACATGACTCCACTTCCGGAAGACTCGTGCGTTGACTCAGGCCCAGAGATCTGCACCTGTCATACCACACCACTGTGAAATCCACACAGGGTCGCTGTGAAATCCACACAGCCATGCGCATACATAGTCTCAATATCATCACTCTCCCGGTATGACAGGGTTAATTCATATAACAGGCCGAGCTCGTTCTTTTTCACACGACTCACCCATTCATATGAACCTCCTTCGACTCTCCACAACTGAATAACTTCATCTATGTGATTCCATTATATCAGCAGAGTCAGGATATCTCCTTCTAGACAAGCCCCTAGTCAATACACATTTCACACGATCTTACACGGTATTTTCTTTCCTGAAAATACTATGCCTTGATCCCACATTCACATCAATCAATACATCATACAACACTGAATGAACGATTTAGTCACAGCAACAGTCATTCCACGGTTCAGATTTTCAAATATCACATGTATTTCACATTTAAATCTCAAATAGTTTTCAAACAACACTAAAACAGGGGAGTTCGAAAAACAACGCCAAAACCGGCGATCTCGTCCAAAAACAGGGGATTTCGAAATCTGTATTTAAAACCGGTGATCACGTCCAAAACAGGGGATTTCGAAATCTGTATTTAAACCCGGCGATCACGTCGCCCAAACACATAAGAACAGAACATCATGAAAAAGAATATGAAACTGGCGACCACGTCGCCCTCACTTCAGAAACAGCAAATCTACGGCTTTTATTGAAAATAAAGCTAGCTTCCCTTACCTGGAGTTGCGCAAAACACTAAGAGCTCCAAAACCCACCGAAGCTTAAAGGTGCTTTCACTCTGTTTTAGCGTCTGGTTTGTAGAACTTGCAGAGAACCTCCCAGGTGCTCCAAGGGCAGTCGTCGCTCGTCGCACTGGTGCTTGCGGATGCCTGAATCGCAGCGCGAAGGAGAGAAAAGAGAAGGATGAAGGTAACTCACTCACTCACTCTGTCACTCTTGAACCACAGCACCTTCTTTGCCTCTCAGAAGTGGGTTTTTGTATCTTAAACCAACTTGCCCCCAAAAGCCGCTGCCACCACCCACTCTGCAGGGAAGTTTGCGTGTACGTTTCCCTGAACAGTACGACTACGCGTGCTTCTGTGCAGGCTAACACCCTGAGGTCACTATTCTGAACCACCCTTTTTGTCTACGTGTCGCGCGTGCAGTACGTCTGATGCTGCGAGCCTGGGTCCCACCTTATCTGCGTGAACTCGACATTGCGCGATAACCTTCCATCGATGACCGCTCGCGCGATGACTGTCCACCGAGGCCTCATCCTGGAGGACGACCGATGTCTCTCCCTGGGAGACGACCGATGTGTCTCTCATACCGGCGATGACTGACGTGCCTCATCCCGGTGATGACTGATTCCTCACACTGTAGACAACCGATGTCTCACCCTAGCAGACCACCGATGTCTCTCCCTGGCAGGCCACCGATGTCTCTCCCTGGCAGACCACCGATGTCTCTCCCATCCTGGTTGATGACCGATGTTCCTCTCATGCTGTTGGCGATCTCTTATCGCCCTTGTGTGTGACGAGAACACATCGCCTTACTCTGCTCACCGATGTCATATCGTCACACCTTGCTGAAGGTTCTCCATCCCACTATGTTACGTCCAAGGTATTTCCTCCACATGGCTTGGTGACATCGGTAGCTTCACATTTCCAAGAGTAGATCAGCACTACTCCTCGTGCTCCCATGCATGCAACACTAAGGATGACTTCTTATGCTCAAGCATAGAGCTTTGCATGCACAGCGTATCTAAGGCTTAACCACACCTTGATACGTGTGGTTTTGTGGAACCCACTCTGGTTGATCCAGTATCTTGACTACGTACTACGTGCACTCCCGTCGATCACGTACACCATAGGCGATTGGTGGTCATGTCTCCTCTAGGCGACAGGTGATTATGTCCCAGAGAAGTCGGAGATCGCCTCCGTCTTCAATAACGGCGATCTCGTAGAAGACTTCTTAACTACACTTTTCTTCCTTTACTCTTCTTGATCCACACGTCATCCGACCGACCTCTACCAGCTGACCCCAGACCTTGGGCGACGTCCGAGGTCCGACTACTACGAAACTTCTTTTACCAGCTCTTTGTATTTTAAATAATAACATCTTCTGAAATTATTTAAGTCTAACACTTTTATTCCAATTAAAGTTTCTAGGTCCTTACAGTAGGACACCACTGGCGCAGGTCGGTTAATGATGTACTGCTCCGTGAACAGCTTCGCAAACTGATGGAAGGAAGTGACGTGGCCCTCTGGCAGGCTCACGAACCACTCCATCGCCACTCCACGCAACGTACTCATGAACATCTTGCAGTACACAGCATCTGAACCTCCAGTCAGCATCATCTGAGTGTGGAAGGTTGTCAGGTGTGCTTCTGGATCTTCCACCCCCGTGAACGACGCTTTCAGTCCCACCAGATTGGGAGGCACCACCGTGTTCATGATTTTGGGGGAGAAAGGCATAAGGAATGCTCTCGGAGGCGACGGTGGCGTTGACGTCCTCTCTTCAGCTGCGCGCTCCTTCTGCGCCTGCAATTCCCTACGCAGCTCTTCATTCATACGGCTCAACTCTTCGTTTCTTCTCTGCGATGCAGTCAGCTCTGCACGCATTTTCTCCTGATCAGCTCTCGATTCCGCAACGCTATCTTGCAACGCGCGCATCATCTCCACTGCCTGCGCCATGGTAACAGCTCCTTCTTCAGCAGATGGCGCAGGTGAGGTTTTCCTGGTTCTTCTTCTCATCTTCTCAACACTTCGACGTAACTTCAAGAAACCTCGACGAAAAGATCAAGAAGCTCCAAGAAACTGCAAGAACCTCAAGAAACTGCGACGTAGATGGGAGCAAAATTCACACGGGCCCCACGGTGGGCGCCAAATGATCCTGTCACTTGACTCGAACGTGGAGGATTGCCTCGTCACTCCTTCGTCTAGCCTTCTGTTCTGCAGGAACGCTCCAAGAACCACCGCCGGAACTCCAAACGCTGCCTGCAAAACACACAGACAGCGCCTCTAGCGGCCGTTGTAGCTTCGACACTCAAGTCAGGCAACAGGAACACCAAAACTATATCTGAATCTCTCTGTGAGACTCGTGTGTAACTGAAAACTTTCAAATGTGTAAGCTGTAAGAATCTGTCAAAACCCCCCTCAATTTCGTTAAGAGTTTGTATATATACCTGAGTCTTTCTCTCTCCTGACGGTTATTCCTCTTGACACGTGGATAACATCTGGTCATACACGTGTCACCATCTGGAGTATCTACAGCTGAAACGTTACTTCCATTGTGCCCCTGCGACTAAGTTATCCACACAGGGAGTAGCTTAGTACACAGGCTACTCTGGGCGCAACCTTAACATGGCGAGCTGGTTAACCCTGGGCATCGCAGCTCACACTACACATGGTGGCAGATATGCCACTTATCCTCTGTACTTAGACCATACAACTAGTGCTTGCCAAGTCTTCTCCAACACCCGGCGATGTTCTCTTTCGGCGACTTGCTGACCACCTGATCTCCTAACCTTAACACACGACAATCATGTGCAAACGAGGCGATTACTGATCCATACCGGCGATGAGCGATTACTCATCCTCAAGGCGATAGGCGATTACTCATCCTCAAGGCGATAGGCGATTACTCATCATCACAGGCGACAGGCAATTACCATTCTGAGTGATCGCCTCCCTGATTCGCCTGCTATCCTCTACCACGTGTTACCCTGTGAATGGTCCACGTGGTCAACTGCTGCTGATGTCATCGACTACCGATGACCGACCGGATCAAGGTTCATGAGAGAAACTATCCTACCCATGACTTAGAGTTGGCGGCTGTGGTGTTTGCCTTGAAGATTTGGAGGCATTATTTGTATGGAGCTCGGTTTCAGGTGTTTAGTGACCATAAGAGCCTGAAATACCTATTTGATCAGAAGGAACTAAATATGAGACAAAGAAGGTGGATGGAGTTTCTAAAGGATTATGACTTCCAACTGATATATCATCCAGGGAAGGCCAATGTAGTGGCAGATGCCTTGAGTAGGAAATCAATACAAGTATCAACCATGATGATTGAAGAGCAGAAATTGATTGAGCAGTTTAGAGATTTAAACTTTGGAGTGGAATTTCATGTAAATCACATTAGTTGTAGTAAGCTGGCTATAACTAATGACTTCCTTAGAGTGATAAAGGATAAGCAGTTGGAGGACCCTAGTCTGAAGCGTACTGTGGAGTCACTAGGGACCGACCAGGCTAAAGACTTTGTGATGGGCGATGATGGGATCTTGAGATTTAATGGCAGAATTTGCATACCTGCAAATGAAGAGTTGAAGAAGATGATCCTAGAGGAAGGTCACCGGAGTCGCCTTAGCCTACATCCAGGCATGAACAAGATGTACCATGACTTGAAGGAGTCATTTTGGTGGTCGGGCATGAAGAGAGACATCGCCCAGTATGTTACTACCTGCTTGACGTGTCAGAAGGCAAAGGTAGAGCATCAAAGACCTGGCGGTTTGTTACAGCAATTGGATATCCCTGAATGGAAATGGGACAGCATCGCCATGGATTTTGTTACCCATTTACCCAGATCGGTAAAGGGTCATGATGCAATCTGGGTCATCATTGATCGGCTGACGAAGAGTGCTCACTTTCTTCCGGTGAATATGAGGATGCCTATGGCCAAATTGGCACAGCTGTACATCAGAGAAATTGTGGGGTTGCATGGAGTGCCTTCCAGCATTGTTTCGGATAGAGATCCCAGGTTCACTTCACGGTTTTGGCAGACCTTACAAGATTACTTGGGAACCAAGTTGAGAATGAGCTCGGCATATCATCCTCAAACAGATGGACAGTCAAAGAGAATGATCCAGTCCTTGGAAGATCTGCTGAGGACGTGTGTCTTGGATCAATTGGGAAGTTGGGATGAGGTGTTGCCGCTGGTGGAGTTTACTTATAATAACAGTTACCACGCCAGTATTGGGATGGCACCATATGAAGCCCTGTATGGGAGGAAATGCAGAACTCCCTTATGTTGGTACCAGGAGGGTGAAGCAGTCTTGGTTGGGCCAGAGTTGATTCAGCAGACAACCGAGAAGGTGAAACAGATACAAGGCAGAATGAAAGCTTCTCAAAGCCGGCAGAAATCCTATGCAGATCAGAGGAGAAGACCTTTGGAGTTTGCTGCTGGGGATCATGTGTTTATGAGACTGACGCCAACCAAGGGTGTAGGACGAGCTACCAGATCAAGGAAGCTGTCTCCTAAGTTCGTTGGACCATATCAGATCTTAAGGAAGATAGGTCCTGTAGCTTATGAGATTGCTCTACCTCCCCAATTAGCAAATCTGCATAATGTCTTTCACGTGTCACAGCTAAGGAAGTATCTTGCAGACCCTAGTCACGTGTTGGAAGTGGACGATGTGCAGATCAGGGATGACTTGTCGTTTGAAGCGAAACCAGTTAGGATTGACGATCAGCAGAGTAAGCAGCTCAGAGGCAAGACCATCAACATGGTAAAGGTGGTGTGGGATGACAGATCGGGTGATTCAACTTGGGAATTAGAGGAAACCATGAGAGAAGCCTATCCATACCTCTTTTCCTTGTAATTCAATTTTCGAGGACGAAAATTTTTCTTGTTGGGGAGAATGTAAGGACCTAGAAAATTTTATTGGAATGAAAGTGATATATTTTAAGTGAATTTTAAGTATGTTTTTATTTAAAATAAAAAGGAAGGAAAGTGTAGCTTAGAGGTCTACAAGATCGTCGTTGTTGAAGACGGAGGCGACCTCCGACTTCTCTGGTACATGATCGCCAATCGCCTATGGTGCACATGATCGCCAATCGCCTATGGTGTACATGATCACCGAAAGTGCACTTAGTATGTGGTCAAGATGCTGGATCAACCATAGTGGGTTCCAAAAACCACGCGTATCAAGGTGTGGGTTAAGCCTTAGATACGCTGTGCATGCGAAGCTCCATGCTTGAGCATAAGAAATCGTCCTTAGTGTTGCATGCATGGGCGCACGAGGAATAGTGCTGATCTATTCTTGGAAATGTGAAGCTACCGACGTCACCAAGTCATGTGGAGGTGATACCTTGGACGTAACATAGTGGGATGAAGAACCTTCAGCAAGGCGTGGCGATGTGTCATCAGTCATCGCCAAGGCGAGAGACATGCCGGCATCGCCAGGGCGAGAGACATGCGGGCATCGCCAGGGCGAGAGACATGCGGGCATCGCCAGGGATAGACATCGGTCGTCTTCCAGAGAGAGACATCGGTCGTCTTCCAGAGAGAGACATCGATCGTCCGCCAGGATGAGTCATCGGTGGAAGGTTATCGCGCGATGTCATGTTTCACACAGATAAGGTGGGACCCAGGCTCCCAGCATGAGACGTCCTGCACGCGCGACACGTAGACAGAAGAGGGTGTTTCAAAATAGTTGGCATCAGAGAGTTGGTATGCGCAGAGACACACGTGGCCATACTGTTCAAGGAAGTGTGCACGCAAGCTTTCCTGCAGAGTGGGTAGTGGCAGCGGCAATTGTGGACAAGTTGGTTTAGATTCAAAAACTCACTTCTGAGAGGCAAAGAACGTTGCTGTGGTTCAAGAGTGACAGAGTGAGTTTACCTTCATCCTTCTCTTTTCTCTCCTTCGCGCTGCGATTCAGGCATCCTCAAGTACCAGTACGACGAGCGACAACTGCCCTTGGACTCCTAGGAAGTTCTCTGCAAGTTCTCCAAACCGGACGCTAAAACAGAGTAAGTTGTTTCGCTCTGTTCTTCGAGTCGATCCTGCACTTGAGAGGGTTGCCTCTGCATAGGCGTTGCATGCAGCTCTCTTGGCTTCAGGAATCGTCTCTGTTAATGTAACATCCCGCCAAATCCTTTTCATATTTATATAATGAAATAAAGGTAAAACAATAATATCGAAGTGAACATATATCTAGTCAGTTTCCAAAACTTAAACAAAATACAGCAAAATAGAAAACAGGCGATCTCCTAACAGAAACAGAAAACAGGCGATCTCCTTCCGGGGACCACTCACTGAGGAGCTCTACTTCCTGCAACATCATCTGCTCCCGTGTAAATTATACACGATCATCACAGGTTTAAGAAAAACATCCACAAAACAAAAACGCAGGGTAAGCTAGATATTTTAAAGAGAATTTAGATATGAAACTTTAAAATCAAGATAAAACAAATTTAAGACACCCACGTAAAAACCATCAACTTTCTCATTCTCTTCACATGACCATCAAGTAATCACATATTTCACAATTTCCTCAAGAGTCGTTCAATTCACATAATCCATCAAGTGTCTATCTGTACCGATCAGTCCTCGCCCATGACTTAGTCTCTTCGCTGAAACAAGTTAACAGCTTGAGACTGGGGGGCTTGTGTACTGACCAGTCCTCGGACGTCAGCTAGGTCCCACAGCATGGGCCAAAGCCACATGGAATGGACCCCACAGGGGGTATTGAACAGAGAGGGGTGATTAGTCATCAGCCTATAGAGAGGGGTGATTAGTCATCAGCCTACAGGAAAGGGTGATTAGTCATCAGCCTACAGGGAAGGGTGATTAGTCATCAGCCTACAGAGAGGGGTGACTAGTCATCAGACTACAGAGAGGGGTGACTAGTCATCAGACTACAGAGACGGGTGAGTAGTCGTCAGATCACCAGGATGGGCGGAGGTGTCATCGTCACTCAGCAGGTCGAGGAGTCCTCGGCGACAGAGTGTGGCGAGGTGACATCGGCCTTGGGTGATTTGAACAGCGTAAACAGAACAGCTAAGATTGGTTCCCAGAGTGGGCCAGTGACCAGTTAAATACCCAGAGTTAGGGAGAGGCCTGAATCACGAAGAGCCTATGCGGGTAGCAGGGAGAGCACAGTTAGGTGTAGAGTCCTGAGGGGACGAGTACACACCAGAACTAGGGTTTTCCCAGTGAAGCTACATGCATGGCACGTGAACAGTGAAGGCACTCCCAGAACAGGTGGCCCCAGAGACTAGGTGCACAAGGAGGCACCCAGGTGGTCACCCTGTTAAAGTTTGCACTCCAGAGAAGGAAACCTTATGTGTTAGATTACCCTAAGATTGGGTGATAGCGGCGCAAGGGTATTCCAGTAAACCCTAAATATGGCTAGTAGCGCAGTGAACCCTAATTAGGGTTAGCGGCGCTGTAAACCCTAGACTATATAAGGGACAGTAAAATACTTCACAAAGGTACGCAGTTTCTAGACCTAAACACAAAGAGAAACTCAATACACTTGGTGTTGCTTGCCCTACATTGACTTGAGCGTCGGAGTGCAAACGGCCTCTAGGGCGCCCCCTTTCTCTTTTGCAGGTGCAGATTGCTTCGAAAGAACCAAGCACATATCAACGTGAGGAAGGAGGCGTGTGAGTGTCGTGAGTCAACCGACAGGCGGGTCAACCAGCAAGAACACTATCAATTTCAATGTTTCTCATTTCTCACGTCAGACTTCCACTGACTCATCACACATAGACACTTAACACTACTTCCGGAAGACACGTGCATTGACTAGACTCAGAGATCTGCACCTGTCATACTACATTGCTGTAAAGTTCCCACAGCTATGCGCATCAACATAATCTCAATCTCAATCTCATCACTCTCCTAGTATGACAGGGTGAATGTAACATCCCGCCAAATCCTCTTTTCATAATTATAAAATGAAATAAAGGTAAAACAATAATATTGAAGTGAACATAATTATATATATGTAATGAAGTTTCTCCTCACATGTGTAACATCCCGCCACAATAATACATACATCCATGTATAATTGAAATTAAGTGTAACCAAATAATATTGAAGAGTGCAAAATAATATGTATTTATATATATCAGAAATGAAGTTACTCCTCTTAGGGAGTTTAATACATAACCAAATCAAATGTTTGCAAGATTTTACGAAATTAAAAGAAATGCAGTAAGACAGGCGGTCTCAAAAGAAAACGGCGATCTCCAACTTTAAAACGGCGATCTCTAACAGAAGACCTCAAAACGGGCGATCTTCTATCAGGACACGAAAATCGGTGATCACCCGATGGAGGCATAAACCGGCGATCACCCGGTAGAGACGGAGATAGGCGATCTCCTTCCGGCGACCACTCACTGAGGAGCTCTACTCCCTGGAAGATCATCTGCTCCCGTGTAAAAGACACGATCATCACAGTTTTTAATAGAAAACAGCCACAGAGCAATACAAAATAAAGGGTAAGCTAGATATCTTTAAATAGAGTTTAAATCATGAACATGACAATCAAAGTAAACCAAGTTCCAAATATCCATGTAAAACGTAGAGCTACTCATAGCATTCAGCTGATCGCCCAAAATCACATTTCACAATATTCACCCATAGTCATTCCATTTCACAATACAGCATCAAGTGTCTATCAATATTCAAGTTTCTCATTTCCCTTGTCAGACTTTCCACTGACTCACAACACAAGACACTTGACACTACTTCCGGATTGACTCGTGCGTTGAACTTAGTATCCAGAGACATGCACTTGTCATACCATACCACTGTGAATCCACACAGCATGCGCATATACAATCTCAATGTTACCATTCTCCTGGTATGACAAGGTTAATCCATACAACAGCTCGAGCTCGTTCCCATTTGAACAACTCGCCCATACGTATGAACCTCCTTCGACTCTCACCAACTGAATAACTTCATCTACGTGATTCCATTATCTCAGCAGAGTCAGGATCGTCTCATTAACAGGTTACTCACTGATCAATGCACTTCCTAACCAATCTCAACACGGTATTTCCTTTCCTGAAAATACTATGCCTCGATCCCACATCCAAACACATCATACCATTCAAGTAAATGATTCAAATCACATCAACAAACATTTCAAAGCTTCAGATCTTCGAATATCTCATGTAAATCTCAAGTAGTTTCAAAACAACATCAAAAACAGAGATTTCGCAAAACAGCGCCAAAACCGGCGATCTAGTTCAAAAACATGGTATTTCAAAGGCTATGTTTAAAACCGGCGACCACGTCGCCCAAACACATAACACAAAGCATTTCATGAAGACGAAAGCGAAAACGGCGACCACGTCGCCCACCCTTCAGAAAAGGCTAAACGATGGTTCGTATTAAAGATGAAGGCTAGCTTCCCTTACCTGGATTTTGCGCAAATACCAGGGGCTCCGAAATCCAACGAAGCTTGCAGAACCTTGGCTCTGTTCTTGAGTCTGGTTTTGAAGAGCTTGCAGAGAACCACCCAAGTGCTCCAATGGTGGCTGTCGCTCGTCGTATTCCCGCGTGAAGGTGTACTAGAATCACAGTGCGAAGGAGAGAATGGAGGAGAAGGGAGATAAACGCACCCTTTAGCTCTGGAACCACAGCAACGTTCTTTTCCTTCTCCCTCAGAAATGGGTTTTTGCATCTTAAGCTGACTTCTCCACAAAAACCGCTGCCACCACCCACTCTGCTGGGAGTTTGCGTGTACGCTTCGCTGAACAGTACACCTAAGCGTGCCTCTGCGCAGGCTAACACTCTGAGGTCACTATTCTGAACCACTCTTTTGTCTACGTGGCGCGCATGCAGAACGTCTCATGCTGGATGTCTGGGTCCCACGTTCTCTGTGTATAACTTAACGTAGCGCGATGACCTTTTCACCGATGACCTCTCGCGCGAAGGTTAACAACCGATGACCTCTCGCGCGAAGGCTAACAACCGATGACCTCTCGCGCGAAGGTTAACAATCGATGACCTCTCGCGCGAAGGTTAACAACCGATGACCTCTCGCGCGAAGGCTAACAACCGATGACCTCTCGCGCGAAGGTTAACAACCGATGACCTCTCGCGCGAAGGTTAACAACCGATGACCTCTCGCGCGAAGGCTAACAACCGATGACCTCTCGCGCGAAGGTTAACAACCGATGACCTCTCCCCCTGATGATGCCCGCATGCCCCTCGCGCCCAGGCGATCCTGCATGCCTTGCGCCCTGGCGATGCTCGATGACACATCGCCACGCCTTCCTTGAGGTCCTTCATTCCACTATGTTACGTCTAAGGTATCTTCTCCACATGACTCGGTGACGTCGGTGGCTTCATATTTCCAAGAGTAGATCAACACTTCTCTTCGTTCTTCCATGCATGCTACACTAAGGGTGATCTCTTTCGCTCAAGCATAGAGTTCGCATGCACAGCGCATCTAAGGTTTAACCCACACCTTGATACGCGTGGCTGTTGAAACCCACTCTGGTTGATCCAGGATGGTGACCACCTACTACGTGCATTTTCGGTGATCATGTACAACCTACTCGACAGGCGATCATGTCCCAGGTCAAGGGCGACGTCCGATGTCTGCCACTACGAAACTTCATTTACCAACTTTGTATTTTAGATAATGACACCTTCCGAAATTATTTAAATATACCACTTTTATTCCAATTTAATTTTCCAGGTCCTTACATTCTCCCCATCAAGAAAAATTTTCGTCCTCGAAAATTGGGTTACAAGGAAGGAGGTAAGGATATGCTTCTCTCATGGTTTCTTCAAATTCCCATGGTGAATCACCCGATCTTCACGTTGTCCACTCCCAACACGTGAGTAGGGTCTGCAAGGGACTTCCTTAGCTATGATACGTGGAATACATTATGTAGACTTGCTAATTGGGGAGGTGGGGCGATCTCATAAGCCACTAGACTTATCCTCCTTAAGATCCGATATGGCCCAACAAACTTAGGGGACAGCTTCTTTGATCTGATCGCCTACCCTACACCCTTGGCTGGTGTCCCCCTTCATAAAGACATGACCCCAGCAGCAACCTCCAAAGGTCTCCTCCTCTGCTCTGCCTAGGACATTTGCTGACCTTAAGAAACTTTTATTCTGTCCTGTATCAAATTCACCCTCTCGGTGATCTATTGAACCAACTCTTCTCAATACTTCATCAAAATCCATTTTACATCCCTGTACATGGGATATGCTGTCCCATAGAGTGCCAACTCCAGCATTCACACTCTACTTCCAACCTTGAAGACTTTGTTGAACAAGTCTAGAACTAGGTCCTTAACGTAACCAGGACTAGCCCCTTTAGAGAAAGCGGGCAAGATCCCTTCATTGGGAGGAAAGGGGGCAGCTGTCCACAACTCATGCCACCCCCTAGCGAACTCAAACTAGGGTCCGAAGTGTCCTTCTAGGAATCAACTCCTGCATCTTGATCAAATCATTCACCGACTTCTCAACTGCTGATCAAATTCCCACGCTCCAAAAGGGACACTTTTTATTCATTACTCCGCTGCATAATTCTGTACCTTACAAAGACAAGGTTTCTGTTGCTGTTACCTTCCAAATTATTATTATGACCCCTTTTGCCAACTCGACTTCCTGTTCCCATTACGACCTTCTTCTTCAATGTATACGTTGGATGCATTGACGTCGGTTTCAGGTGCCTATCCAGAAGGCATACGAGAACGAACGCACCTCTGCCTCCAGAATCTCTTGCCTAAGGATAACTCTATTCTCCTTCTGTCCCAGATACCACAGGCTATTTCCACTCACAATCCCTTCCACACCCATCATTCTGAAATTTACTACATCTCTAGAAAGACTCAACATCATCATAACACGGCCTACCCTCATTTTTATCCACAGCCATATCCTCCTTCCCTTCTACATTCACAGGTCGATCTACATCTTATTTGCCAAAAACTTCGGAGGCTTACATTTTCGGAAGCCTTTTATCTCAACCCACCATTTCCATAATCCTCTTTCAAATCCCGGTCAGCCAAACAGCATCCATTCTGCGTGAAGCCTAAGCTAGAACCATCTCATGCTGTTTCATTGACATGAGCATCTTCTACGCTTCAAAAGAAAATTCCTTCCTTGGAATTTAACTCTGGTACTTCCCATGGTTACACATGCTTAAGCTTTAAACCCCCAGCCTCTTGCTTATTTACTCTCCATGACTTATACGTAACTGGGACTAAACCTTGGTACTGCCAAATCTAACTCACACTTGTTCCTTTCATTCCATCTACTATCACTGGGCATTCAGAGCAACCTAGGGAGGTCAAAACCTGTTTTTGAAGCAGGTGCAGAGGCCAATCGTTCAAACGACAGCTCCTCCACTATATGGCCCAAGCTCGGTTGCACACCGATTTGACACAAAAGAGTGTGTCTCTCCAGAATCAAACAAAACTATAACGTATCTATCAGCTATAAACAAGTATCTTGTACTAGATTACCTGATTGAGAGGCTTCCGCTCCAGACATGGCAAACACTCTCCCTGCTGCTTGAGGTCTTCTGCCCTCGTTTCTCAACTGCTGTGAATTAACGGGTTGAGTCATCCTTTTTCTGTTGGGACAATCTCTAGAAAGGTGCCCTATCTCTTGGCATGTGAAACACCTGGGTCTCCACGTTTGTTGTTGCTGAAATTGGGACGAAGCTGTTCCCACCCGATGTGGTGGAGATCTCACATATGGCTTGCTGTGTGGGTGCTGCACCTTCGCCTTCCCACTGGAAGAGCCTCCTTGGTGTGACCTGATCACTCGAGGATCACCCCTTTCCAGGGTCTCTACCATTTTTGCCTTCTCTACTAAGGCGTGAAATTCCCTGATGCACATCGGGGCTATGGTCCTCTTCAGTCCATGCTTCAGCCCCTCTTCGAATTTTCTACACCTCCAGGCCTCGGAGGTCGCCTGGGTATAAAACCGGGCGAGGTACTCAAAACGAGCAGCATAGGCGTTCACTGACATCTCCCCCTGCTCCAACTTCAGGAACTCAGCTTCTCTTGCAAACTTGGCACTGTCAGGGAAGTATTTCTCCAAGAACTTCACCCTGAAGCTCTCCCAATCCAGTACATCCTCTCGTGCCTCCATCATCTGCTGAGCTCCCATCCACCAGAACTCAGCTTCTCCTGATAACAGATACGTGGCAAACAACAGCTTCTTCTCTTCAGGGCAGGAGGTCGCCCTAAAGATTTTTTCCAGCTCTCTGACCCACTGATCTGCCTGATCAGGGGTAGCATTCCCACTGAACTTAGGTGGGTTGTGCCTCATGAACTCGGCCAGTCCCATCTGTTCTTGGGGCTGACCGACGTGGGAGTTTGTTTCAGCCGACCGAGCAGTCTCCCAGTGCTGCATTGTGGCTTGATGGTTCTGAGCCATCGCCGCATTCTGCTGCTGAATGGCAGTCGCCATCATCTCTATGGCCTTGGCGATCTGACTCATCTCTGAGGAAGGTTGAGGTGGGGTAGCAGGTCTACGTGCCATCTTCTGAATCTATTGACTTCTATATTCCCTACAACTATAAGAATGAAATCGATAAGAATCAATTCATTCAAGGGGTAACAGCTAGACCTTACAAAGGTCAGCATCTCAAAGTCATCTAGAATTTGAGTTCATCAACAGAATCACAAGACTTATAATCCCAAACAAAACACCAGAACAGTTACTGGTGTGCAAACATCAATCCAACTACCACCTCAGTCAAATTCAAGAACACTCAAAAATCACACCAGAATTCAATGTAGGCTAAACATCAAACCTTTGGAATTAAGATTAAGAATCATCTTGATCCAGTTATGAGTGTGCACCCTCATTCCTTTATCAGGATCTTCTCATTCTTGATACCAAGATTTTCAATTTGAGCATACATTCACTAAAGCACAGAAGCACACACAAACTTTTCAATACAAAACGTTTGAAAACCTTTCACTATAGTTGTTATTTAAAACTCAATTAAATTTTTTTGAGCAGAAGAAACACAATGGATCCACAGCCCTCAGGTCATCCTAAGGCGAACTGCTCTGATACCATTAATGTAACATCCCGCCACAATAATACATACATCCATGTATAATTGAAATTAAGTGTAACCAAATAATATTGAAGAGTGCAAAATAATATGTATTTATATATATCAGAAATGAAGTTACTCCTCTTAGGGAGTTTAATACATAACCAAATCAAATGTTTGCAAGATTTTACGAAATTAAAAGAAATGCAGTAAGACAGGCGGTCTCAAAAGAAAACGGCGATCTCCAACTTTAAAACGGCGATCTCTAACAGAAGACCTCAAAACGGGCGATCTTCTATCAGGACACGAAAACCGGCGATCACCCGATGGAGGCATAAACCGGCGATCACCCGGTAGAGACGGAGATAGGCGATCTCCTTCCGGCGACCACTCACTGAGGAGCTCTACTCCCTGGAAGATCATCTGCTCCCGTGTAAAAGACACGATCATCACAGTTTTTAATAGAAAACAGCCACAGAGCAATACAAAATAAAGGGTAAGCTAGATATCTTTAAATAGAGTTTAAATCATGAACATGACAATCAAAGTAAACCAAGTTCCAAATATCCATGTAAAACGTAGAGCTACTCATAGCATTCAGCTGATCGCCCAAAATCACATTTCACAATATTCACCCATAGTCATTCCATTTCACAATACAGCATCAAGTGTCTATCAATATTCAAGTTTCTCATTTCCCTTGTCAGACTTTCCACTAACTCACAACACAAGACACTTGACACTACTTCCGGATTGACTCGTGCGTTGAACTTAGTATCCAGAGACATGCACTTGTCATACCATACCACTGTGAATCCACACAGCATGCGCATATACAATCTCAATGTTACCATTCTCCTGGTATGACAAGGTTAATCCATACAACAGCTCGAGCTCGTTCCCATTTGAACAACTCGCCCATACGTATGAACCTCCTTCGACTCTCACCAACTGAATAACTTCATCTACGTGATTCCATTATCTCAGCAGAGTCAGGATCGTCTCATTAATAGGTTACTCACTGATCAATGCACTTCCTAACCAATCTCAACACGGTATTTCCTTTCCTGAAAATACTATGCCTCGATCCCACATCCAAACACATCATACCATTCAAGTAAATGATTCAAATCACATCAACAAACATTTCAAAGCTTCAGATCTTCGAATATCTCATGTAAATCTCAAGTAGTTTCAAAACAACATCAAAAACAGAGATTTCGCAAAACAGCGCCAAAACCGGCGATCTAGTTCAAAAACATGGTATTTCAAAGGCTATGTTTAAAACCGGCGACCACGTCGCCCAAACACATAACACAAAGCATTTCATGAAGACGAAAGCGAAAACGGCGACCACGTCGCCCACCCTTCAGAAAAGGCTAAACGATGGTTCGTATTAAAGATGAAGGCTAGCTTCCCTTACCTGGATTTTGCGCAAATACCAGGGGCTCCGAAATCCAACGAAGCTTGCAGAACCTTGGCTCTGTTCTTGAGTCTGGTTTTGAAGAGCTTGCAGAGAACCACCCAAGTGCTCCAATGGTGGCTGTCGCTCGTCGTATTCCCGCGTGAAGGTGTACTAGAATCGCAGTGCGAAGGAGAGAATGGAGGAGAAGGGAGATAAACGCACCCTTTAGCTCTGGAACCACAACAACGTTCTTTTCCTTCTCCCTCAGAAATGGGTTTTTGCATCTTAAGCTGACTTCTCCACAAAAACCGCTGCCACCACCCACTCTGCTGGGAGTTTGCGTGTACGCTTCGCTGAACAGTACACCTAAGCGTGCCTCTGCGCAGGCTAACACTCTGAGGTCACTATTCTGAACCACTCTTTTGTCTACGTGGCGCGCATGCAGAACGTCTCATGCTGGATGTCTGGGTCCCACGTTCTCTGTGTATAACTTAACGTAGCGCGATGACCTTTTCACCGATGACCTCTCGCGCGAAGGTTAACAACCGATGACCTCTCGCGCGAAGGCTAACAACCGATGACCTCTCGCGCGAAGGTTAACAACCGATGACCTCTCGCGCGAAGGTTAACAACCGATGACCTCTCGCGCGAAGGCTAACAACCGATGACCTCTCGCGCGAAGGTTAACAACCGATGACCTCTCGCGCGAAGGTTAACAACCGATGACCTCTCGCGCGAAGGCTAACAACCGATGACCTCTCGCGCGAAGGTTAACAACCGATGACCTCTCCCCCTGATGATGCCCGCATGCCCCTCGCGCCCAGGCGATCCTGCATGCCTTGCGCCCTGGCGATGCTCGATGACACATCGCCACGCCTTCCTTGAGGTCCTTCATTCCACTATGTTACGTCTAAGGTATCTTCTCCACATGACTCGGTGACGTCGGTGGCTTCATATTTCCAAGAGTAGATCAGCACTTCTCTTCGTTCTTCCATGCATGCTACACTAAGGGTGATCTCTTTCGCTCAAGCATAGAGTTCGCATGCACAGCGCATCTAAGGTTTAACCCACACCTTGATACGCGTGGCTGTTGAAACCCACTCTGGTTGATCCAGGATGGTGACCACCTACTACGTGCATTTTCGGTGATCATGTACAACCTACTCGACAGGCGATCATGTCCCAGGTCAAGGGCGACGTCCGATGTCTGCCACTACGAAACTTCATTTACCAACTTTGTATTTTAGATAATGACACCTTCCGAAATTATTTAAATATACCACTTTTATTCCAATTTAATTTTCCAGGTCCTTACAACATGGAGTTTAATACATAATCGGTCAATTTTCCAAAACTTAAACAAAATATAGCAAAATAAAAGAAACAGGCGATCTCCTAACAGAAAAAGGCGATCTCCTATCAGAAAAGGGCGATCTCCTATCAGACAACAGAAAAAGGGTGATCGCCTAACAGAAACAAAAACAGGCGATCTCCTTCCGGCGACCACTCACTGAGGAGCTCTACTTCCTGCAACATCATCTGCTCCCGTGTAAATTATACACGATCATCACAGGTTTAAGAAAAAGCCAAACACAACACCAAAATCACAGGGTAAGCTAGATATTTGAAAGAGAATTTAGATATGAAACTTTAAAATCAAGATAAAACAAATTTAAGACACCCACATAATAACCATCAATTTTCTCATTCCCTTCACATGACCATCAAGAAATCACACATTTCACAATTTCTTCAAGAGTCTTTCAATTCACATAATTCATCAAGTGTCTATCAATTTCAAAGTTTCTCATTTCTTACGTCAGACTTCCACTGATTCAACACACATAGACACATACTGATGGAAGAGGCCCAAGCCCAAGCCTAAGCCCAAGCTCAGGCCCAACAACTAGGTCCATGGAAAAGAGTATTTAAGAAGATTGAGATTCTGCTACTGATGGCAGAGAAACTTTTCTTTACATATTCAAAGACCCCTCAGAGGACCACAAGGAGTAGAGCCCAAGCCATGGGAGCTGAGCATCAATTAATTTCAGTTTATTTGTAATTTCAGTAGAGTAGGGTTCATTTAGCACAATAGGGGGTGTATTTAACAATTTAGCTTGTACCTAGGCCTTTTAGGGTAGGAATGTAGCCCTACCTTCTAGAATACATTCCTACCCTAAAAGGCCTAGGTACAAGCTAAATTGTTAAATACACCCTCTATTGTGCTAAATGAACCCTACTCTACTGAAATTACAAATAAACTGAAATTAATTGATGCTCAGCTCCCATGGCTTGGGCTCTACTCCTTGTGGTCCTCTAAGGGGTCTTTGAATATGTAAAGAAAAGTTTCTCTGCCATCAGTAGCAGAATCTCAATCTTCTTAAATACTCTTTTCCATGGACCTAGTTGTTGGGCCTGAGCTTGGGCTTAGGCTTGGGCTTGGGCCTCTTCCATCATCCCCTCCTTCTTGAGAGGATCTGTCCTCAGATCTACAGGGTTGATCTCGAACAGCAGCCTTATTCCTGCTTTGAAAACTATGCTCGTCCTCCAGGATCAAATATTAACCTACAGTAAACATTATAGAAAAGTGAAATAAGAAAATTAAGACTAGTGTATTCAAATAAAATAGTAAGGAAATAAGGCCCTTTGCTATTTTTATAAAAGTTTTGTTTGAAAGAAATAGGGCCCTTTTCAAAAATATTTTTGCTTCCTTTGTGTTGTTCATTGCCCAAGATAAGCAACAACATCACAAAGTGTTGTTTTTGTGATTTTTGAGAATAAGAGTAAGCATCATGATTCAAAGGAAAAGAAGAGTTCAAAGTATTGCAATCCCCCTTTAAGGGTTCTTTTGCCACTATGCTTGTAGGAGATGTTGTAAGATACTCTTCATTCTTTCTAGATTCCTCTTCTTTTTCAAACAACCACTCACTTGGCTTTTTTGTGCAGGAAAGATTTATATCTATATCTGGTTCAGCTTCAGACACAGATTTTTCTTCAAGCATATTCTCACAAGGATTTTCTATGGAAGAAGAATTTAAGTCAATGTCTGGTTCAACTCCAAACAAAGGATTTTTTGTACTTTCCTTTTCTATCATCACTTTTTCTCTCTTTTCTTTCTCTTCTCTACCTTTCCTTTCATTCTCCTCTCTTTCTCTTTTGTCTTTCTCTTCTTTCTTTCTGATAAGAGAGCTTGTAATTTTTCTTTAAACTCTTTTTCTCTTCTAGTTCTTCTAGGTGGAGGTTGATAATAATCATTAACTCTCAAACTCCCCTTAGCATGTGAGTCATTTGACCTAGAACTAGATGCATGTGATGCCTGGGGTTTTTTTAATTTTCTAATGTATTCATCTTTTTCCTTGCCAATCTTCAACACTTCTTTCAAAATTGCATGATGGGCATCTCTTTCTTTTTTATCTTCCAAAATTTGAGCCTCATGTTGCAATTGTCTTAGTGATAGTGATTGAAAATCTCTAGCCAATTGTTTCAAAAGAGATTTTGTGGATTTTCTATCATTTTCACTATGACTTGAAGAATGAGTAGACATGTTTAGGGTTTGTGATAAAAGTAATTTTCAAAAAGAAAGATAAGTGGAGTGAAGTAGGTAATTTCCCAGGAAAGGGAGGTGGATCACTAGGATCTCTTAAGTACCAAGCCTTTCCTTAGCCAGATACTATCCCACAACACTTTCACGAACCTTTCTCTAAGCAATTTACTTAGAGCACAATCAAAGATAAAAACAAAATTTTTATGCAAGAAAAAAATATATAAAGCAATAAAACACAAATGAAAATTGCTATCTATAAAGCTTTTAAAACTAGTCGAATCCTAAGGTGAGGCTTCGTGGCACTTTGGAACCTTGAAGACACACTCACCGTCTAAGACGTATTAATCCACTAATTAATCAATGTCCTTGCAAATTACAACTCAAAGAAATACAAAGAAATTAGGTTAACAAATTTTGATGCACAAAAATTTAAAGTCCTATTCTATGCACTCCTTCACTTGTAGCTCCTTTGTGTATATTTGTGTATTTTTCAATGAGGTTGCTGCTGTCCCTTGCTTTGTCTCCTTAGGTTATTCAACCTTAAATCTTTAATCCAGCTCCTCTTTAGTGATATGGCTTTCACCAAAACAAAATTTTAGCTCCACACTCACCAAAGCACTTTTTAGGTCAAATCCACCAAAGAGAGGTCAAGCAAGTTTTAAAGCAACAAAACTTAAATTTAAAATCAAGGACTACTGCAAATGGAGTTGATATTTGACAAGACTTGAAAGAGTATTCAATAAAATTTGACAAGCAAAAAATTAAGGCATGCAAGAAAAGGTAGCACACAAAGTGGAATCCTAGTGAATGGAACTAGAATAGATGAATAAAACCAAAACAGCACTACAGAATTTTTTTGTGTAAATTTTTCACAACTTTCCAATTTTATGCTGGACAGAATACTTCAAATTTGAGCTTGAACTTTTAACCACTGAAACTTCAATGTTTTAGCTCAATATAGGCGTTGGAATTTCACCAAAACAGTGAGTCAAATAATTGCAATAATTTTTCCGAAATCACTGCCACGTCAGCGTTTTTTAAGAGTCAGGATTTTTGCACTCTGTTCGTATTTCATTTATCATTTTTTTTGTATTTTGAATTTTGATGTGCTTCTTTTTTTCACTTTTTCTTAACACATCAAACTACTCAAATACAAAATTTCAGAATTTTTTACCAACAAATGTAATTTCTGGGAACGATTCCAGCCAGAACAGTAGCAGTGAAAACAGAGAAATCCTAACTTGAAATTAGAAAACGGTAAAGAAACTTCAAAAACACAATGGAAATGATTGGATACGAACTTGTATGGAACTAACACACAAGTATGAACTCAAATATGAAAATATAAAAGGCACCAAAGCTTCAAAACCAGAAATATAAACTGCACTCAAAACAAAATCAAGCAACCAAATCAACAATAAAAGGCACCACTTGGAATTTATGACATTGTAGGATGAACATGACTTTGACAAAACTTGTATGGATTCAAAAATCAAAATGACTCAACCACAAACACTTTGCACCGATTAAAAACATCAATAAGACTCAAATAAAATAAAAACAGAACAGCCAACACAAAAGGAACCTAAAACAGTTTGAAAAAATGGAAGTTCAAGATCAAGTTGAACCAAAAATACCAAATAGAAATTTAAAAACAGCAACACCAACTTAAAAAGAAATTAAAAACAGCAAGTCATTTAAGGATATGATGAACAACATGGAATAAAGAAGAAGACTCAAAAAATAAAATGAAGAGAACACTTATCTCTTGAAGAACCAAAGCTCTAGATACCAAATGATAGGTTGTTCTTCATAACCATTTGTTCTTCTTGAAATATGAGGTAAAAAGGTGATGTGAGTCTCTTATGAACCTTTCTTGGTTTGGGTTGAGTTGATATAGGTTTCATTGTATTCATGACACTTTCAAGAATTAGGATCAAAATTCTAAAGAGCAATTAATAGAGTTTCTACTCAAGAAAACAAAGGTTCATACTAAAAACACATGAATAGGTAACTTGTAGTGTAAGATAACAATGGAATATGAATGGGTAATTCAAGAACAGTACCAAACTTCAAAGGAAACACAAGAACAACATAAGAACACCAAGAACAAGTGAAAATACTGATTGAAATTCAATAGGAATTAGAAAATCACAAAGAAATTCATCAAAGAACAAAAACCCATAGATGGAAAACAAGAACAACACATGTATATGGAAACCCATGGTTTGGACGAAATTAAAACAGCAAGAAAACAAGGAAATAAACCAAACAAAGTGCAGAACAATAGCAGCAAATGAAAGGAAACAACTCATGGAAAAGATTGAACCGATTAAAAATGGAAAAACTACAAGAAAACACAAATGGGTATTTATAGAAGATGAATAGAAATGACTTATGTGGTTGTAGCCTTTTGGAGATGTGATTCACGCCACTTGGAGGGTGGTTCTTCCAAGATGAGTGGGTGGTGCCGCCACTTGAGAGTCTCCAAAGCTCACAAGATAAGACATGAAGGAGAAGAAGAGACAAGTCTCACAAACTCACTCTCTCTCAATTTCAAGATAGTTTCTTTTCTTCTAACTTTCAACTTTTTTATTCAAAGTACCAAGCACCCCTATTTATAATGGAGAGGGCTGGTCATGTTACAAAGGGGAAGGAGTGGGAAGAGTCACTCTTCTAGCTCCTTCTAGTGTACAAGAGAGAAAGGAGTAGAAAAGTCACTTTTTCCACTTTTTCCTAAAGAAAGTGCCTAAAATGCCTTACATTTAGAGGTTTCTTTTGGTTTTCCTCTTTGGCATACTCCTAAGGATATTTCTATACTATTTACAAATTTATACAAGACTATTTACAAAGATTTATTTATACTACTATCTTTTGAATTTTCAAGAGAACCCAAAATGTTCTACTTTTTAAGAAGACTAGTAAGAAGAATTTTAAATGCTTGGGTGGATGACCTCTTCCTCCATTAGTAAAATCCTCTTCTACTTGATCTCCATCATGCTCCCCAGGTTGGAGAGAATTCGTCCACGAATTCAGAATCCCTGCATATAACAAAGTCAGTTTGCTATCAAATAAAGCAGTGGATGATAATAAAGACAAACTTGACTTAGCATTATGAATCATTGGGATGTTGGAAAAAGAAGTCCTATAGACAGACCATGTTGGAAAAAAATGTGTGGGAATGATTATTTTCTTTGGAAAAATTCTCTTTAAAGGGTAAAAACCATTAGTAGGTATGGAAAAATCATCCCTAACATTTTTCAACCAATATGGAGTGCAAGTAGGAACTTTTGGTAATGAAAAAGACAAAGAAGAAGAATACCTTGGATGCTCAAATTGAGGCATAGCATGAGTCAAAAAGATTGATTTAGTTGATAAGGTATTATGACTCATTTTATCATTTTCTTCTTTTTCATTTTCTCTTTTATTTTTCATTTTTAATTGGTCTTCATGAACTTCTTGTGGAGAGAGGGGTTTTAATATGACCTTGTGCCCATGGAAGTCAAAAGAAAGTTTGTTGGTAAAGCCATCATGAAAAACTTTTCTATCATATTGCCATGGCCTACCCAAAAGCACATGTGTTGCTTCCATAGGTACAACATCACACAAGACCTCATCTTTATATTTACCAATTGAGAATGCTATGAGGACTTGTTTGTTAACAATGATTTCTCCTACTTCACTCAACCATTGCAATTTATAGGGCTTTGCATGAGAGATAGTAGATAATCCAAGTTTATCTACCACTCTTGTGCTAGCCACATTAGCACAACTACCACCATCCACAATCAATGAACATAACTTGTTATTAATGAGACACCTTGTATGGAAAATGTTTTCTCTTTGGCTTTCATCAAAAGATTTTAAAACTTGGCCAAGCATGCGTCTCACTACTAACAAGTCACCTTCAAGTGGACTTTCACTATCACATGAACTAGGCGGTGTAGAATGTCTAGAAGAAGATGAATCATGCTCACTAACTACTATGCCATCATGCATCATCATATTTCTTTTAGAAGGGCAATTAGAAGCTATGTGACCATATCCTAAACATTTAAAGCATTTCTTACTAGACAATTTGGTTGGAGATTTATGTCCCTTCTAAGACCACTTACAAATCTAGCCATCTTAGCTTCATCACTTTCATGTATATCAACTTTAAGCATAAGCGTTTCTAGCTCTTTAAAATAAGCATCCACACTTAGCGTGCCTTGGTGAAGCCTTTGGAGCTTCAACAATAGGTCTTTCCTAAAGTGTGGTGGAACAAATCTAGCGCGCATACACTCTTTCAAATTGTTCCAAGAAACCACGGGAGGTCTCTTGTTTAGCCCAATGTCCATAAGAGTTTTATGCCACCATTGCATGGCATAGTCTAGAAATTCTAAAGTAGCTAGTTTTACCCTTTGGTCTTCTTGGACCTTATGTACATGAAAGATTTGTTCAACCTTTGCTTCCCACCCCAAATATACATTTGGATCACCTTCACCACTAAAGCTAGGTAATTTTACAAAAGGCATATAAGGCTTTGCCACATGTTGGCGCCTTTCTTCATAATGATGATGCCTCTTCCATTCGGTTTCATCTTCATGTCCATGATAGTTGGAAGAAGTTCTTGATGAATGCCTTGAAGAATGGCATCTTCTATGGTGTGTATGGCTGGACCTTTCATTAGTCACTTCAAGCCTTTGCAATCTTTCTTCCAATTGTCTTATAGCTTAATCTTTTTGTGCAAGTGACCTTTTGGCTTCTTTTAATTCACCAAGAATGAAAGCTTTTTGTGGAGAGTGTGGTTTGGAAGATTCACCACTTGAATATTGAGCCATTTTCAAAACAGTACAGCAAACACAAATAGCAAACAATTAAAGAAACAATGTTAGAAAACAAAGAAAAATATGGTGCAGTTTTGGACAAAAAATAAAGGCACTCAAAATCACTCCAAGAAATTATACTTCCCTCAACCAAGCTTCTCTTGTGGAATGGAGTAACCTCAAATGAAAGATGCCAAAGCACTCAACCACTCATCCAAAAATAACCACCACAAAACTTAAAGAACAATAAAAGACAAGCAAGAAAAGGTACAAAACAAGAAAGGGTAGTGCAAAAAGAATACAAGATATATGACAAAACTTAAGGAATGAAAGACAAGAAATAAAAGGTACACAATAAGACTCAAAGAATACTCACTAAACTTTATAATCAAGAAAGAAAGTACAACTCATAAACTTGTCAAAATACAAGGATCAAAAGTTCCACAAAGTAGACAACAATTTGCCAATCACTATGAATCCAACTTTGGTATGAAAATTAATGTGCAAAAGAATGAAAAGATGCAAATACCAAACTTTTTTGAAGGATTTAAAAACAGAATTGGTTCTGTTTTTTTTCTGTTTCAGTTCTGTTTTCTTTTTTTTTTCTTTTTTTTTTTTATACCAAATGGAACTTATGTAGTGAAAGAACCATAATATGCATCATATGGAAGTTGAAACATCAATCAAATTGCACAAAAATTTTATGAAGGATTCAAGACAATTGAACACTTGAAATCAAATGTTTGGAACCTCTAATCACAAGTACTAAAACAAATTCAAGAGAAACACAAACTTTCAAAATCAAAAGCAAGCAAGTAGAGACAAGATTTGGACACCTAGAACACTATGAACATAAAACTCAAAGCAAAAAATATGATCAATGAAAAGGCACAACTAAAACATATTCAAACCAAACAAAAGTATGAATATAAGGTGCTGTAAAAACAAGAAACACGAAATTATAGGTGCTGGAAAAAAAAATTGCCCAAAAGAAAGTGTCTATTCAACTCACAATCAACAAATCAACACCATGGCTCTAGATACCACATGATGTGAGTCTCTTATGAACCTTTCTTGGTTTGGGTTGAGTTGATATAGGTTTCATTGTATTCATGACACTTTCAAGAATTAGGATCAAAATTATAAAGAGCAATTAATAGAGTTTCTACTCAAGAAAACAAAGGTTCATACTAAAAACACATGAATAGGTAACTTGTAGTGTAAGATAACAATGGAATATGAATGGGTAATTCAAGAACAGTACCAAACTTCAAAGGAAACACAAGAACAACATAAGAACACCAAGAACAAGTGAAAATACTGATTGAAATTCAATAGGAATTAGAAAATCACAAGAAATTCATCAAAGAACAAAAACCCATAGATGGAAAACAAGAACAACACATGTATATGGAAACCCATGGTTTGGACGAAATTAAAACAGCAAGAAAACAAGGAAATAAACCAAACAAAGTGCAGAACAATGGCAGCAAATGAAAGGAAACAACTCATGGAAAAGATTGAACCGATTAAAAATGGAAAAACTACAAGAAAACACAAATGGGTATTTATAGAAGATGAATAGAAATGACTTATGTGGTTGTAGCCTTTTGGAGATGTGATTCACGCCACTTGGAGGGTGGTTCTTCCAAGATGAGTGGGTGGTGCCGCCACTTGAGAGTCTCCAAAGCTCACAAGATAAGACATGAAGGAGAAGAAGAGACAAGTCTCACAAACTCACTCTCTCTCAATTTCAAGATAGTTTCTTTTCTTCTAACTTTCAACTTTTTTATTCAAAGTACCAAGCATCCCTATTTATAATGGAGAGGGCTGGTCATGTTACAAAGGGGAAGGAGTGGGAAGAGTCACTCTTCTAGCTCCTTCTAGTGTACAAGAGAGAAAGGAGTAGAAAAGTCACTTTTTCCACTTTTTCCTAAAGAAAGTGCCTAAAATGCCTTACATTTAGAGGTTTCTTTTGGTTTTCCTCTTTGGCATACTCCTAAGGATATTTCTATACTATTTACAAATTTATACAAGACTATTTACAAAGATTTATTTATACTACTATCTTTTGAATTTTCAAGAGAACCCAAAATGTTCTACTTTTTAAGAAGACTAGTAAGAAGAATTTTAAATGCTTGGGTGGATGACCTCTTCCTCCATTAGTAAAATCCTCTTCTACTTGATCTCCATCAAAAGGTGGTGGAAGCTATGACTCATATAGAGCTATAGGTTCCTTGTAGGTGCATGAAAGGTATGGAGAGTGATAGGTTAGGCCAAATCACTTGGAGGAAGGTGAAGATGAAGATCAAAGTGTCTAACCTAGAGAGACTAGACAAAGAGTAGAAGCTAGCATAATTTTGGCAGCATTTACTCATATAAATTGATCTTAAAAAAACATGAGCCAAAGCACCCTATTTATAGGAGATGGTGCCTTGGAGAGTAAGGAGCAAGGGTAGGATGGGGAATACATAAAAGAGGGGGCTGCTAGGGTGTTGACTAAAGGTCAATGCAGCCCCTTAGCATGCTTCTAGAAGGTAGGGCTACATTCCTACCCTAAAAGGCCTAGGTACAAGCTAAATTGTTAAATACACCCCCTATTGTGCTAAATGAACCCTACTCTACTGAAATTACAAATAAACTGAAATTAATAGATGCTCAGCTCCCATGGCTTGGGCTCTACTCCTTGTGGTCCTCTGAGGGGTCTTTGAATATGTAAAGAAAAGTTTCTCTGCCATCAGTAGCAGAATCTCAATCTTCTTAAATACTCTTTTCCATGGACCTAGTTGTTGGGCCTGAGCTTGGGCTTAGGCTTGGGCTTGGGCCTTTTCCATTGTAAGGACCTAGAAACTTTAATTGGAATAAAAGTGTTAGACTTAAATAATTTCAAAAGATGTTATTATTTAAAATACAAAGAGCTGGTAAATGAAGTTTCGTAGTAGTCGGACCTCGGACGTCGCCCAAGGTCTGGGGTCAGCTGGTCGAGGTCGGTCGGCTGACCATTGTATTAACCAAGTAGTCAGGTGCGATGACTTTATCGTGAGGTAATCACGTGGATGTGCTCGAGGAAGACATGTGGATCAAGAAGAGTAAAGGAAGAAAAGTGTAATTAAGAAGTCTCCTATGAGATCGCCTGGTTAGTACATGATCGCCTGTCGAGTAGGTTGCACATGATCGCCTGCCGCCTATGGTGCACATGATCGTCGAAAGTGCACTCAGTATGTGGTCAAGATACTGGATCAACTAGAGTGGGTTCCAACAACCACGCGTATCAAGGTGAGGGTTAAGCCTTAGATACGCTGTGCATGCAAAGCTCTATGCTTGAGCATAAGAAGTCATCCTTAGTGTGCATGCATGGGAGCACGAGGAGCAGTCCTATCTACTCTTGGAAATGTGAAGCTACCGACGTCACCAAGTCATCTGGAAGTGATACCTTGGACGTAACATAATGGGAGGATGAACCTTCAGCAAGGTATGACGATGTGACATCGGTGAGCAGAGTAAGGCGATGTGTTCTCGTCACACACAAAGGCCATAAGAGATCGCCAACAGCATGAGAGAAACATCGGTCATCAACCAGGATGGGAGAGACATCGGTGGTCTTCCAGGGAGAGACATCGGTGGTCTGCCAGGGTGAGACATCGGTGGTCCTCCAGGGTGGGACATCGGTTGTCTGCCAGCGTGAGACATCGGTGGTCCTCCAGGGGTGACACATCGGTTGTCTGCCAGTGTGAGGAAGCAGTCATCACCGGGATGAGGCATATCAGTCATCGCCGGTATGAGAGGCACATCGGTCGCCTCCCAGGGAGTGACATCGGTCGTCCTCCAGGATGAGGCCTCGGTGGATAGTCATCGCGCGAGAGGTCATCGGTGGAAGGTTACCGCGCGATGTCGAGTTTCATGCAGATAAGGTGGGACCCAGGCTCGCAGCATCAGACGTACTGCACGCGCGACACGTAGACAAAAAGGATGGTTCAGAATAGTGACCTCAGAATGTTGGCATGCGCAGAGTCACGCGTGGTCGTACTGTTCAGGGCAGCGTGCACGCAAGCTTCCTGCAGAGTGGGTGGTGGCAGCGGCTTATGTGGACAAGTTGGTTTAAGATTTAAAAACTCACTTCTGAGAGGAAAAAGAAACGTTGCAGTTGTTCAAGAGCGAAAGAGTGAGTTGCCTCCTTTCTCCTCCATTTCTCTCCTTCGCGCTGCGATTCAGGCACCTTCACACAAGAGTACGACGAGCGACGGCCACCATTAGAGCACCTGGGAAGGTCCTTTGCAAGTCCTACAAACCAGACGCAAAAACAGAGCTAAGGGCATCCGTTAAGCTCGGTGGGTTTTGGAGTTCTTGGTGTTTTGCGCAAGTCCAGGTAAGGGAAGCTAGCTTTATCTTCAATAAAAGCCGTAGATTAGCTGTTTCTGAAGTGAGGGCGACGTGGTCGCCGGTTTCATTTTCATCTTCGTGATGCGCTGTTCTATGTGTTTGGGCGACGTGGTCGCCGGTTTTAAATACAGATTTCGAAATCCTCTGTTTTTGAATCAGATCGCCGATTTTGGCGTCGTTTTACGAACTCCCCTGTTTTTGGTGTTGTTTTGAAACTGTTTGAGATTTAAATGTGATATTCGAAAATACGAAGCTTGGAGTAAGTTTTGCTGTGATTGAAATCATTCATTTAAGTGTTGTATGATGTGTTGAATGTTGTGGATGTGGGATCAAGGCATAGTATTTTCAGGAAAGAAAATACCGTGTAAGATCGTGTAGGATGTGCATTGATCGGTGATGTCTATAATGAGATTATCCTGACTCTCCTGAGATAATGGATTCATATAGATGAAGTTATTCAGGCGTTGAGAGTCGAAGGAGGTTCATATGTATGGGTGAGTCGTGTGAAAAAGAACGAGCTCGGCCTGTTATATGGATTAACCCTGTCATACTGTGAGAATGGTGAACTTGAGATCGAGATTGTGTTGATGCGCATAGCTGTGGAAACATTACAACGGTTTAGTATGACAGGTGCAGATCTCTGAGTCTAGTCAATGCACGAGTCTTCCGGAAGTAGTGTCAAGTGTCTTGTGTGCTGAGTCAGTGGTAGTCTGACGTGAGAAATGAGGAACAATGAATTGATAGACACTTGATGCATTTTTGTGAAATAGAATGACTCTTGAAAATATTGTGAAATGTGTGATTTCTTGGCGATCAGGTGAAGGGAATGAGAAACTCTATAGTTTTACGTGGGTATCTTGAATTTGTTTTATCTTGATTTTAATGTTCATATTTAAACTCTCTTTAAAATATCTAGCTTACCCTGCGTGTTTTGGTTCTGTGGCTGTTTTCTTAAAACTGTGATGATCGTGTATAATTTACACGGGAGCAGATGATCTTCCAGGAAGTAGAGCTCCTTAGTGAGTGGTCGCCGGGGAAGAGATCGCCTGTTTCTATCTCTTTGTGGTGATCGCCTGTTTTCTGCCCTGATAGCAGATCGCCTGTTTTGGGGCTTCTGTTAGGAGATCACCGGTTTATGTATGGAGACCGCCGGTTTCGATGTATTTGACTGTATTTTGTTAAGTTTTGAGAAAATTTGACCAGTTATGTATTAAACTCCCTGTGAGGAGCAACTTCATTACTTATATATATAATTATGTTCACTTAAATATTATTGTTTTATCTCTACTTCATTTTATAATTTTGCAATGAAATTGGCGGGATGTTACATTAATGGTCTCAGAGCAGTTCGTCCTTAGGATGACCTGAGGGCTGTGGATCCATTGTGTTTCTTCTGCTCATAAAATTTATTTGAGTTTTAAATAACCACTATAGTGGAAGGTTTTCAAACGTTTTTGTATTGAAATTTTGTGTGTGCTTTGGTGAATGTATGCCCTAACTGAAAATCTTAGTATTAAGAATGAGAGGGTCTTGATAAAGTGGTGAGGGTGCACACTTATAACTAGATCGAGATGATTCTCAATCTTAGTCCCAAAGGTTTGATGTTTAGCATACATTGAATTCTGGTGTGATTTATGTCATTTATTGGGTGTTTTTGTAATTGATTGAAAGTGGTTGTTTGGAGTGATGGTTGTATACCAGTAGCTGTCCTGGTGTTTTACTTGAGGTTCTGAGTATTATGATTCTGTTGATGAACTCAAATTCTAAATGACTTTGAGATGTTGACCTTTGTAAGGTCTAGATGTTACCTCCTGAATGAATCGATTTCTTATCGATCTCATTCTTATAGTTGTGGGGGGGGGGGGATATAGAAACCAATAGTTTCCTAATCTTCTACAGAGAAGAATGGCTCCTAGATAGTTTACCCCTCCCAAACCTTTTGCTGAAATGGGCCAGATCGCCAGGGCCATTGGGATGATGGCGAGTGCCATCCAGCAGCAGAGTAGCCAGATCGGCTGCAACAGCCTCCAACGTCGGTCAGCCTCAGGAGCAGATGGGACTGACCGAGTTCATGAGGCACAACCCACCCAAGTTCAGCGGGAATGCTACCCCTGATCAAGCAGATCAGTGGGTCAGGGAGTTGGAGAAAATCTTCAGGGCGACCTCCTGCCCTGAAGATAAGAAGCTGGTATTCGCCACATATCTTCTGTCTGGAGAAGCTGAGCTCTGGTGGATGGGAGCTCAGCGGATGATGGAGGCTCGAGAGGATGTGTTAGACTGGGAAGGCTTTAGGGTGAAATTCCTGGAGAAACACTTCCCAGACGACGCAAGGTTTGCGAGGGAAGCTGAGTTCCTAAAGTTGGAGCAAGGGGATATGTCTGTGAACGCCTATGCTGCTCGGTTTGAGTACCTCGCCCGATTCTATACCCGGGCGACCTCCGAGGCCTGGAGGTGTAGGGAGTTTGAAGAGGAACTGAAGCATGAGCTGAAGAAGACCATATCCCCGATGTGCATAAGAGAATTTCACACCTTAGTGGAGAAGGCGATGATGGTGGAGGCACGGAGAAGAGTGACTCTCGGGTGATCAGGTCACACCCAGGGGGTTCTTTCAGTGGGAAGGCCAAGGTGCAGCACCCACAAAGCAAGCCTTATGCGGGACCTCCACCACATCGGGCAGGAGCAGTTTCGCCCCAGTTCCAGCAGCAACAAACATGGAAACCTAGATGTTTCACGTGCCAAAAGATGGGGCACATATCTAGAGATTATCCTAGCAGAAATAGGATGACTCAATCCAGTGATTCCCAACAGATGAGGAATGAAGGCAGCAAACCTCAGGCAGCAGGGAGAATGGTTGCCATGACAGGAGCAGAAGTGCCTCAGTAAGGTAACTTGGTGGAAGGTGCTTCGTGAATCCTAGCTTGGTTGGGAGTGAAGAATGAAGAGGACGTAAGCAGGACACCTGTGGTGAAAGCTTTCATGGATGTATTTCCAGAAGAATTACCTGGATTACCTCCTAAGAGAGAAGTGGAATTCTCTATTGATTTGCTACCTGGAGCTGGACCAGTGTCAATGGCCCCCTACAGAATGGCTCCAGCTGAGTTGATGGAATTAAAGAAGCAAGTGTAAGTCAGATTTAGTTGTACCAAGGTTTAGTCTCAACTACATATAAGTTATGGAGAGTAAATAAGCTATATGTTGAAGGTTTAAAGCTTAAGCATGTGTATCCATGGGAAGTACCAGAGTTAAGTTCCAAGAATGAAAGAATGAATTTTCTTTTGAAGCTTGGAAGATGTTCATGTCGATGAAACAGCATGAGATGGTTCTAGCTTAAACTTCGCGCGGAATGGATGCTGTTTTGTTGATCGTGATTTGAAAAATGATTATGGAAATGGTGGGTTGAGATAAAAGGCTTCCCAAGCCGTAAGCCTCCTGAATTTGGCAAATGAGGGTGCAGTTAGGCCTGTGAATGTAGAAGGGAAGGAGGTAATGGCTGTGGATAAGAATGAGGGTAAGCCGTGTTATGATGATGTTGAGTCCTTCTAGAGATGTAGTAAATTTCATAAAGTTGGGTGTAGAAGGGATTGTGAGTGGAAATGGTCTGTTGTATCTGGGAGAAGAGGAATAGAGTTGTCTTTAAGCAAGAGATTCTGGATGCAGAGGAAATTTTTCCAATCGGCTCCACTACTTACATGGTTGTGGTTGGGATATATGGTGCGTTCGTTCTTGTATGCCTTTTCGGATAGGCACCTGAACCCAAAATCAATGCATCCAACGTATACATTGAAAAAGAAGGTCGTAATGGGAGCAGGAAGCCGAGTTGGCAAAAGGAGTCATAATAATGATTTAGAAGGTAACAGCAACAGGAACTTTGTCTTTATAAGGTACAGAATTATGTAGCGTAGTGGTGAACAAAAGGTGTCCCTTTAGGGAGCGTGAGAATTAGATCAACAGTTGGGAAGTCAATGGATGGTTTTGATCAAAATGCAGGAGTTGATTCCTAGAAGGATATTTCGGATCCTAGTTTGAATTAGCTAGGGGGGGCATGAGTAGTGGGCAGCTGTCCCCTTTCCTTCCGATGAAGGGATCTTGCTCGCTTTTCTCTAAAGGGGCTAGTCCTGGTTCTGTTAAGGGCCTAGTTTTGGACTTGCTCGACCAAGTCTTCAAGGTTGGAAGTAGAGTGTGAATGCTGGAGTTGGCGCTCAATGGAGCAGCATATTCCATATGCAGGGATGTAAAATGGAATTTGATGAAGTATTGGAGTAGTAAGAGTTGGTTCAGCAGACAACCGAGAGGGTGAAACTGATACAGGCAGAATGAAAGCTTCTCAAAGTCGGCAGATGTCCTATGCAGATCAGAGGAGAAGACCTTTGGAGTTTGCTGCTGGGGATCATGTCTTTATGAGGGGAACACCAGCCAAGGGTGTAGGACGAGCTATCAGATCAAAGAAGCTGTCCCCTAAGTTGGTTCGGCCATATCAGACCCTAAGGGGGATCAGTCCAGCGGCTTATGAGATCGCCCCACCTCCCCAATTAGCAAACCTGCATAATGTATTTCACGTATCACAGCTAAGGAAGTATCTTGCAGACCCTAGTCACGTGTTGGAAGTGGACGACGTGCAGATCGGGTGATTCACCATGCGAATTTGAAGAAAACCATGAGAGAAGCATATCCCCACCTCTTTTCCTTATAATACAATTTTCGAGGACGAAAATTTTTCTTGTTGGGGAGAATGTAAGGACCTAGAAACTTTAATTGGAATAAAAGTGTTAGACTTAAATAATTTCAGAAGATGTTATTATTTAAAATACAAAGAGCTGGTAAATGAAGTTTCGTAGTAGTCGGACCTCGGACGTCGCCCAAGGTCTGGGGTCAGCTGGTCGAGGTCGGTCGGCTGACCATTGTATTAACCAAGTAGTCAGGTGCGATGACTTTATCGTGAGGTAATCACGTGGATGTGCTCGAGGAAGACATGTGGATCAAGAAGAGTAAAGGAAGAAAAGTGTAATTAAGAAGTCTCCTATGAGATCGCCTGGTTAGTACATGATCGCCTGTCGAGTAGGTTGCACATGATCGCCTGCCGCCTATGGTGCACATGATCGTCGAAAGTGCACTCAGTATGTGGTCAAGATACTGGATCAACTAGAGTGGGTTCCAACAACCACGCGTATCAAGGTGAGGGTTAAGCCTTAGATACGCTGTGCATGCAAAGCTCTATGCTTGAGCATAAGAAGTCATCCTTAGTGTGCATGCATGGGAGCACGAGGAGCAGTCCTATCTACTCTTGGAAATGTGAAGCTACCGACATCACCAAGTCATCTGGAAGTGATACCTTGGACGTAACATAATGGGAGGATGAACCTTCAGCAAGGTATAACGATGTGACATCGGTGAGCAGAGTAAGGCGATGTGTTCTCGTCACACACAAAGGCCATAAGAGATCGCCAACAGCATGAGAGAAACATCGGTCATCAACCAGGATGGGAGAGACATCGGTGGTCTTCCAGGGAGAGACATCGGTGGTCTGCCAGGGTGAGACATCGGTGGTCCTCCAGGGTGGGACATCGGTTGTCTGCCAGCGTGAGACATCGGTGGTCCTCCAGGGGTGACACATCGGTTGTCTGCCAGTGTGAGGAAGCAGTCATCACCGGGATGAGGCATATCAGTCATCGCCGGTATGAGAGGCACATCGGTCGCCTCCCAGGGAGTGACATCGGTCGTCCTCCAGGATGAGGCCTCGGTGGATAGTCATCGCGCGAGAGGTCATCGGTGGAAGGTTACCGCGCGATGTCGAGTTTCATGCAGATAAGGTGGGACCCAGGCTCGCAGCATCAGACGTACTGCACGCGCGACACGTAGACAAAAAGGATGGTTCAGAATAGTGACCTCAGAATGTTGGCATGCGCAGAGTCACGCGTGGTCGTACTGTTCAGGGCAGCGTGCACGCAAGCTTCCTGCAGAGTGGGTGGTGGCAGCGGCTTATGTGGACAAGTTGGTTTAAGATTTAAAAACTCACTTCTGAGAGGAAAAAGAAACGTTGCAGTTGTTCAAGAGCGAAAGAGTGAGTTGCCTCCTTTCTCCTCCATTTCTCTCCTTCGCGCTGCGATTCAGGCACCTTCACACAAGAGTACGACGAGCGACGGCCACCATTAGAGCACCTGGGAAGGTCCGTTGCAAGTCCTACAAACCAGACGCAAAAACAGAGCTAAGGGCATCCGTTAAGCTCGGTGGGTTTTGGAGTTCTTGGTGTTTTGCGCAAGTCCAGGTAAGGGAAGCTAGCTTTATCTTCAATAAAAGCCGTAGATTAGCTGTTTCTGAAGTGAGGGCGACGTGGTCGCCGGTTTCATTTTCATCTTCGTGATGCGCTGTTCTATGTGTTTGGGCGACGTGGTCGCCGGTTTTAAATACAGATTTCGAAATCCTCTGTTTTTGAATCAGATCGCCGGTTTTGGCGTCGTTTTACGAATTCCCCTGTTTTTGGTGTTGTTTTGAAACTGTTTGAGATTTAAATGTGATATTCGAAAATACGAAGCTTGGAGTAAGTTTTGCTGTGATTGAAATCATTCATTTAAGTGTTGTATGATGTGTTGAATGTTGTGGATGTGGGATCAAGGCATAGTATTTTCAGGAAAGAAAATACCGTGTAAGATCGTGTAGGATGTGCATTGATCGGTGATGTCTATAATGAGATTATCCTGACTCTCCTGAGATAATGGATTCATATAGATGAAGTTATTCAGGCGTTGAGAGTCGAAGGAGGTTCATATGTATGGGTGAGTCGTGTGAAAAAGAACGAGCTCGGCCTGTTATATGGATTAACCCTGTCATACTGTGAGAATGGTGAACTTGAGATCGAGATTGTGTTGATGCGCATAGCTGTGGAAACATTACAGCGGTTTAGTATGACAGGTGCAGATCTCTGAGTCTAGTCAATGCACGAGTCTTCCGGAAGTAGTGTCAAGTGTCTTGTGTGCTGAGTCAGTGGTAGTCTGACGTGAGAAATGAGGAACATTGAATTGATAGACACTTGATGCATTTTTGTGAAATAGAATGACTCTTGAAAATATTGTGAAATGTGTGATTTCTTGGCGATCAGGTGAAGGGAATGAGAAACTCTATAGTTTTACGTGGGTATCTTGAATTTGTTTTATCTTGATTTTAATGTTCATATTTAAACTCTCTTTAAAATATCTAGCTTACCCTGCGTGTTTTGGTTCTGTGGCTGTTTTCTTAAAACTGTGATGATCGTGTATAATTTACACGAGAGCAGATGATCTTCCAGGAAGTAGAGCTCCTTAGTGAGTGGTCGCCGGGGAAGAGATCGCCTGTTTCTATCTCTTTGTGGTGATCGCCTGTTTTCTGCCTTGATAGCAGATCGCTTGTTTTGGGGCTTCTGTTAGGAGATCGCCGGTTTATGTATGGAGACCACCGGTTTCGATGTATTTGACTGTATTTTGTTAAGTTTTGAGAAAATTTGACCAGTTATGTATTAAACTCCCTGTGAGGAGCAACTTCATTACTTATATATATAATTATGTTCACTTAAATATTATTGTTTTATCTCTACTTCATTTTATAATTTTGCAATGAAATTGGCGGGATGTTACATCCATCACATACCACACCACTGTAAAGTCCACACAGGACAGCTAGTAAAGTCCACACAGGACATGATGGAGATCAAGTAGAAGAGGATTTCACTAATGGAGGAAGAGGTCATCCACCCAAGCATTTAAAATTCTTCTTACTAGTCTTCTTAAAAAGTAGAACATTTTGGATTCTCTTGAAAATTCAAAAGATAGTAGTATAAATAAATACTTGTAAATAATCTTGTATAAATTTGTAAATAATATAGAAATATCCTTCGGAGTATGCCAAAGAGGAAAACCAAAAGAAACCTCTAAATGTAAGGCATTTTAGGCACTTTCTTTAGGGAAAAGTGGAAAAAGTGACTTTTCTACTCCTTTCTCTCTTAGGCACTAGAAGGAGCTAGAAGAGTGACTCTTCCCACTCATTCCCCTTTGTAACATGACCAGCCCTCTCCATTATAAATAGGGGTGCTTGGTACTTTGAATAAAAAAAGTTGAAAGTTAGAAGAAAAGAAACTATCTTGAAATTGAGAGAGAGTGAGTTTGTGAGACTTGTCTCTTCTTCTCCTTCATGTCTTATCTTGTGAGCTTTGGAGACTCTCAAGTGGCGGCACCACCCACTCATCTTGGAAGAACCACCCTCCAAGTGGCGTGAATCACATCTCCAAAAGGCTACAACCACATAAGTCATTTCTATTCATCTTCTAAAAATACCCATTTGTGTTTTCTTGTAGTTTTTCCATTTTTAATCGGTTCAATATTTTCCATGAGTTGTTTCCTTTCATTTGCTGCCATTGTTCTGCACTTTGTTGGTTTATTTCCTTGTTTTCTTGCTGTTTTAATTTCGTCCAAACCATGGGTTTCCATATACATGTGTTGTTCTTGTTTTCCATCCATGGGTTTTTGTTCTTTGATGAATTTCTTTGTGATTTTCTAATTCCTATTGAATTTCAATCATTATTTTCACTTGTTCTTGGTGTTATTATGTTGTTCTTGTGTTTCCTTTGAAGTTTGGTACTGTTCTTGAATTACCCATTCATATTCCATTGTTATCTTACACTACAAGTTACCTATTCATGTGTTTTTATTATGAACCTTTGTTTTCTTGAGTAGAAACTCTATTAATTGTTCTTTAGAATTTTGATCCTAATTCTTGAAAGTGTCATGAATACAATGAAACCTATATCAACTCAACCCAAACCAAGAAAGGTTCATAAGAGACTCACATCAGGACAGCAAGTAAAGTCCACACAGAACAGCAAGTAAAGTCCACACAGGACACTTGACACTACTTCCGGAAGACTCATGCATTGACTAGACTCAGAGATCTGCACCTGTCATACTACCCCACTGTGAAATCACACACATTCACAGGGTTTCCGTGAAATCACACACATTCACAAGCGTATAAATGAATCTCAATATCATCACTATCCTAGCATGACAGGGTTAATCCATACAACGGGTCAAGCTCGTTCTCTTTCAAACAACTCACCCATACGTATGAACCTCCTTCGACTCTCAACGCCTGAATAACTTCATCTATATGATTCCATTATATCAGGAGAGTCAGGATATCTCATAATAAACGAATCACTGGTCAATGCACACTCTACACGATCTTACACGGTATTTTCTTTCTTGAAAATACTATGCCTTGATCCCACATTCACAACATTCAACACATCATACAACACTTAATGAACGATTCAGTCACAGCAACATTCGTTCCGCGGTTCAGATTTTCGAATATCACATGCATTTCACATTTAAATCTCAAACAGTTTCAAACAACACAAAAACAAGGGAGTTCGAAAAACAACGCCAAAACCGGCGATCTCGTCCAAAACAGGGGATTATGCAATAACAGTTGAAAACCGGCGACCACGCCGCCCCATCATCAAAATCATCTAATATAAGGTTTTCGTTGAAAGTAAGGCTAGCTTCCCTTACCTGAGCTTGCGCAAAACACCAAGAGCTCCAAAACCCACCGAAGCTTAAAGATGCCTTAGCTCTGTTTTAGCGTCTGGTTTGGAGAACTTGCAAAGAACCTCCCAGGTGCTCCAAGGGCAGTCGTCGCTCGTCGTACTGGTGCTTGAGGATGCCTAAATCACAGCGCGAAGGAGAGAAAAGAGAAGGATGAAGGTGAACTCACTCTGCCACTCTTGAACCACTGCAACCTTCTTTGCCTCTCCGAAGTGGGTTTTTGAATCTAAACCAACTTGTCCACAAAAGCCACTGCCACCACCCACTCTGCAGGGAAGTTTGCGTGTACGCTTCCCTGAACAGTACGACTACGCGTGCCTCTGCGCAGGCCAACACTCTGATGTCACTATTCTGAACCACCCTTTTTGTCTACGTGTCGCGCGTGCAGTACGTCTCATGCTGGGAGCCTGGGTCCCACCTTATCTGTGTGAAACTCGACATCGCGCGATAACCTTCCACCGATGACCTCTCGCGCGGTGACTATCCACCGATGTCTCATCCTGGAGAATGACCGATGTCTCTCCCTGGGAGACGACCGATGTGTCCCCATCCTGGCGATGACCGTCTGTCTCTCATACCGGCGATGACTGATTGCCTCATCCCGGTGATGACTGATTCCTCATCCTGGCAGACAACCGATGTCTCACCCTGGAGGACCACCGATGTCTCACCCTGGAGGACCACCGATGTCTCACCCTGGAGGACCACCGATGTCTCACCCTGGCAGACCACCGATGTGTCTCCCATCCTGGTTGATGACCGATGTTCCTCTCATCATGTTGGCGATCTCTTATCGTCCTTGTGTGTGACGAGAACACATCGCCTTACTCTGCTCACCGATGTCACATCGTCACACCTTGCTGAAAGTTCTTCATCCCACTATGTTACGTCCAAGGTATCACCTCTACATGGCTTGGTGACGTCGGTAGCTTCACATTTCCAAGAATAGACGAGCACTACTCCTCGTGCGCCCATGCATGCAACACTAAGGACGATTTCTTATGCTCAAGCATAGAGCTTCGCATGCACAGCGTATCTAAGGCTTAACCCACACCTTGATACGCGTGGTTTTTGGAACCCACTATGGTTAATCCAGCATCTTGACCACATACTACGTGCACTCCCGTTGATCACGTACACCATAGGCGATTGGCGGTCATGTCTCCTCTAGGCGACAGGCGATTATGTGCCAGAGAAGTCGGAGATCGCCTCCGTCTTCAATAACGGCGATCTCGTAGAAGACTTCTAAGCTACACTTTTCTTCCTTTACTCTTCTTGATCCACATGTCTTCCTCGAGCACACCCACGTGATTACCTCACGATAAAGTCATCGCACCTGACTACTTGGTTAATAAAATGGTCAGCCGACCGACCTCTACCAGCTGACCCCAGACCTTGGGCGACGTCCGATGTCCGACTACTACGAAACTTCATTTACCAGTTCTTTGTATTTTAAATAATAACATCTTCTGAAATTATTTAAATATAACACTTTCATTCCAATTAAAGTTTCTAGGTCCTTACAGTGAATCCATACAACAGGTCAAGTAGTTATCTTTCAAACAACTTACCCATACGTATGAACCTCCATCGACTCTCAACGCCTGAATAACTTCATCTATATGATTCCATTATATCAGGAGAGTCAGGATATCTCATTATAGAAATCACCGATCAATGCACATCCTACACGATCTTACACGGTATTTTCTTTCCTGAAAATACTATGCCTTGATCCCACATTCACAACATTCAACACATCATATAACACTTAAATGAACGATTCCAATCACAGCAACAATCATTCCACGGTTCAGATTTTCGAATATCACATGCATTTCACATTTCAATCTCAAACAATTTCAAACGACACTAAAACAGGGAAGTTCGAAATCAACATTAAAACCGGCGATCACGTTGCCCCACACATAAAAACAGAGCATCGTGAAAAAGAATATGAAACCGGCGACCATGTCGCCCTCCCTTCAGAACCTACTCGCCTAAAGTTTTTATAAACGAAAATGCTAGCTTCCCTTACCTGAACTTGCGCAAAAACACCAAGAGCTCCAAAACCCACCGAAGCTTAAAGATGCCTTAACCTGCACCATGGAGCCTTAGTCACAAAACTAGCTATACCACTCATTTCTACGTTAACAGAGACGATTCCTGAAGCCAAGAGAGCTGCATGCAACGCCTATGCAGAGGCAACCCTCTCAAGTGCAGGATCGACTCGAAGAACAGAGCGAAACAACTTACTCTATTTTAGCGTCCGGTTTGGAGAACTTGTAGAGAACTTCCCAGGAGTCCAAGGGCAGTCGTCGCTCGTCGTACTTGTGCTTGAGGATGCCTGAATCGCAGCGCGAAGGAGAGAAAAGAGAAGGATGAAGGTAAACTCACTCTGTCACTCTTGAACCACAGCAACGTTCTTTGCCTCTCAGAAGTGAGTTTTTGAATCTAAACCAACTTGTCCACAATTGCCGCTGCCACTACCCACTCTGCAGGAAAGCTTGCGTGCACACTTCCTTGAACAGTATGGCCACGTGTGTCTCTGCGCATACCAACTCTCTGATGCCAACTATTTTGAAACACCCTTTTCTGTCTACGTGTCGCGCGTGCAGGACGTCTCATGCTGGGAGCCTGGGTCCCACCTTATCTGTGTGAAACATGACATCGCGCGATAACCTTCCACCGATGACTCATCCTAGCGGACGACCGATGTCTCTCTCTGGAAGACGACCGATGTCTATCCCTGGCGATGACCGCATGTCTCTCGCCCTGGCGATGCCCGCATGTCTCTCGCCCTGGCGATGACTGATGACACGTCGCCACGCCTTGCTGAAGGTTCTTCATCCCACTATGTTACGTCCAAGGTATCACCTCCACATGACTTGGTGACGTCGGTAGCTTCACATTTCCAAGAATAGATCAGCACTACTCCTCGTGCGCCCATGCATGCAACACTAAGGACGATTTCTTATGCTCAAGCATAGAGCTTCGTGTAAGGACCTAGAAACTTTAATTGGAATGAAAAAGTATTATGTTTAAATAATTTCAGAAGATGTTATTATTTAAAATACAAAGAGCTGGTAAATGAAGTTTCGTTGTAGTCGGACATCGGACGTCGCCCAAGGTCTGGGGTCAGCTGGTAGAGGTCGGTCGGCTGGCATGTAGATCAAGAAGAGTAAAGGAAGAAAAGTGTAGCTAAGAAGTCTTCTATGAGATCGCCGTTATTGAAGACGGAGGCGATCTCCGACTTCTCTGGGACATAATCGCCTGTCGCCTAGAGGAGACATGACCGCCAATCGCCTATGGTGTACGTGATCGACGGGAGTGCACGTAGTATGTGGTCAAGATGTTGGATTAACCGTAGTGGGTTCCAAAAACCACGCGTAACAAGGTGTGGGTTAAGCCTTAGATACGCTGTGCATGCGAAGCTCTATGCTTGAGCAAAAGAGATCGCCCTTAGTGTTGCATGCATGGGCGCAAGAGGAGTGGTGCTGATCTACTCTTGGAAATGTGAAGCTACCGACGTCACCAAGCCATGTGGAGGTGATACCTTGGACGTAACATAGTGGGATGAAGAACCTTCAGCAAGGTGTGACGATGTGACATCGGTGAGCAGAGTAAGGCGATGTGTTCTCGTCACACACAAGGGCGATAAGAGATCGCCAACAGGATGAGAGGAACATCGGTCATCAACCAGGATGGGAGACACATCGGTTGTCTGCCAGGGTGAGACATCGGTGGTCCTCCTGGGTGAGACATCGGTTGTCTGCCAGGATGAGGAATCAGTCATCACCGGGATGAGGCACGTCAGTCATCGCCGGTATGAGAGACAGACGGTCATCGCCAGGATGAGGGACACATCGGTCGTCCGCCAGGATAAGTCATCGGTGGATAGTCATCGCGCGAGCAGTCGTCGGTGGAAGGTTATCGCGCGATGTCGAGTTTCACACAGATAAGGTGGGCCCCAGGCTCTCAGCATCAGACGTACTGCACGCGCGACACGTAGACAAAAAGGGTGGTTCAGAATAGTGACATCAGAAAGTTGGCATGCGCAAGAGACACTCGCGGTCGTACTGTTCAGGGAAGTGGTTGGCATGCGCAAGAGACAACCGTGGCCGTACTGTTCAGTGAAACGTACACTCTGGCTTTCCTGCAGAGGGGGTGGTGGCAGCAGCATGCGTGGACAAGTAGGCTTGGATTCAAAAACCCACTACGGGGAGGCAAAGAACGTTGTAGTGAATCAAGAGTGAAAGAGTGAGTGCATCTTCATCCCTCTCTTTTCTCTCCTTCGCGCTGCGATTCAGGCAATCTCAAGCACCAGTACGATGAGCGACGACTGCCCTTGGACACTTGGGAGGTTCTCTGCAAGTTCTCCAGACCGGGACACTAAAACAGAGTGAAAGCATCTTTAAGCATCGTTGGGTTTCGGAGCTCTTGGAGTTTTGCGCTAGTCCAGGTAAGGGAAGCTAGTACTCTACATTTATAAAAACGTTAGGCGAGTAAGTTCTGGAGTGAGGGCGACGTGGTCGCCGGTTTTCATATTTCTTTTCACAATGCTCTGTTTTTATGTGTGGGGTGACGTGGTCCCCGGTTTTAACTTTGTTTCCGAAATCCCCTGCTTTTGAATGAGTTCGCCGGTTTGGCGTTGTTTTTCGAACTCCCCTGTTTTAGTGCTATTTGAAACTGTTTGAGATTTAAATGTGAAATACATATGATATTCGAAAATCTGAACCATGGAATGAATGTTGCTGTGACTGAATCGTTCATTCAGTGTTGTATGATGTATTGATTGTTGTGAATGTGGGATCAAGGCATAGTATTTTCAGGAAAGAAAATACCGTGTAAGATCGTGTGTAATGTGTATTGACTAGGGGCTTGTCTAGAAGGAGATATCCTGACTCTGCTGATATAATGGAATCACATAGATGAAGTTATTCAGTTGTGGAGAGTCGAAGGAGGTTCATATGTATGGGTAAGTTGTTTGAAAGAGAACGAGCTTGACCTGTTATATGAATTAACCCTGTCATACCGGGAGAGTGATGATATTGAGACTATGTATGCGCATGGCTGTGTGGATTTCACAGCGACCCTGTGTGGATTTCACAGTGGTGTGGTATGACAGGTGCAGATCTCTGAGCCTGAGTCAACGCACGAGTTTTCCGGAAGTAGAGTCATGTGTCTATATGTTATGAGTCAGTGGAAAGTCTGACGTGTGAACCATGAATATTGAAAGTAGCAAATAGACACTTGAGGAGTTTGTGGAATATGGGAATGTTGATGGTTGGAATTGATATGGATTATGAATGGTGTGAAGATTTATGTTTTCTGTTGATTTAAAGTTTCATACTTAAAGTTTTTCAAACATCTAGCTTACCCTTTCATCTGGTATTGTGATTGCTTTCTTAAACCTGTGATGATCGTGTATTTTTGCACGGGAGCAGACGAGGTTGCAGGTAGTAGAGCTCCCCAGTGAGTGGACGCCGGTAGGAGATCGCCCGTTTCTGTTTCTGTTAGGCGATCACCCTTTTTCTGTTGTCTGATAGGAGATCGCCCTTTTCTGATAGGAGATCGCCCTTTTCTTCTGATAGGAGATCGTCTGTTTGTCTTTTGCTGTATTTTGTTTAAGTTTTGGAAATTTACCGAATTTGTATTAAACTCCCTGTGAGGAGAAACTTCATTACATATATATAATTTTGTTCACTTCAATATATTTGTTTACCTCTATTTTCATTATATAAATATGAATAGTATTTTTGGCGGGATGTTACACTTCGCATGCACAGCGTATCTAAGGCTTAACCCACACCTTGATACGCGTGGTTTTTTTTTTGGAACCCACTATGGTTGATCCAGTATCTTGACCACATACTAAGTGCACTTTCGGCGATCAGGTACACCATAGGCGATTGGTGATCATGTACACTACAGGCGATTGGCGTTCATGTGTAGTCTAGGCGACAGGCGATTATGTACTAACCAGGCGATCTCATAGTCTTCTAAGCTACACTTTCCTTCCCTTTTATTTTAAATAAAAACATACTTAGAATTCATTTAAAATATATTCCTTTTATTCCAATTTAATTTTACAGGTCCTTACATTCTCCCCAACAAGAAAAATTTTCGTCCTCGAAAATTGAATTACAAGGAAAAGAGGTATGGATAGGCTTCTCTCATGGGTTCTTCTAACTCCCAAGTTGAATCACCCGATCTCTCATCCCACACCACTTTCACCATGTTGATGGTCTTGCCTCTGAGCTATTTACTTTGCCGATCGTCAATCCTAACTGGTTTTGCTTCAAAGGACAAGTCATCCTTGATCTGCACATCGTCCACTTCCAGCACATGACTAGGGTCTGCCATGTACTTCCTCAGCTGTGATATGTGAAAGACATTATGCAGATTCGCTAAATGGGGAGGTAGGGCGATCTCATAAGCCACTGGACCAATCCTCCTTAAGATCTGATATGGTCCCACGAACTTAGGGGACAACTTCTTTGATCTGATCGCCCGTCCTACACCCTTGGTTGGTGTCACTCTCATGAACACATGGTCTCCAGCAGCAAACTCCAAAGGTTTTCTCCTCTGATCTCCATAGGATTTCTGCCTACTTTGAGATGCTCTCATTCTGTCTTTTATCTGTTGCACCTTCTCGGTCGTCTGCTGAATCAACTCTGGTCCAACCAATACTGTTTCGCCCTCCTGGTACCAACACAATGGAGTTCTACATTTCCTTCCATACAAGGCTTCGTATGGCGCCATCCCTATGCTGGCGTGATAACTGTTATTATAAGTAAACTCCACCAGCGGCAACACCTCATCCCAACTTCCCAATTGATCCAAGACACACGTCCTCAGCAGATCTTCCAAGGACTGGATCGTTCTCTCTGACTGTCCATCTGTTTGAGGATGATATGCCGAGCTCATTCTCAACTTAGTTCCCAAGCAATCTTGTAAGGTCTGCCAAAACCGTGAAGTGAACCTGGGATCTCTATCCGAAACAATGCTGGAAGGCACTCCATGCAACCTCACTATTTCTTTGATGTACAACTGTGCCAACTTGGCCATGGGCATTTTCAAATTCACTGAAAGAAAGTGGGCACTCTTCGTCAGCTGATCTACTATGACCCAGATTGCGTCATGGCCCCTTACCGATCTAGGTAAATGGGTAACAAAATCCATTGCAATGCTGTCCCATTTCCACTCAGGGATATCCAGTTGCTGTAACAACCCGCCAGGTCTTTGATGCTCTATCTTCGCCTTCTGACATGTTAAGCAGGTTGTAACATACTGAGCGATGTCTTTCTTCATGCCCGACCACCAAAATGACTCCTTCAAGTCATGGTACATCTTGTTCATGCCTGGATGTAGGCTAAGGCGACTCTTGTGACCTTCCTCTAGGATCATCTTCTTCAACTCTTCATTTGCAGGTATGCAAATTCTGCCATTAAATCTCAAGATCCTATCATCGCCCATCACAAAGTCTTTAGCCTGGTCGGTCCTTAGTGACTCCACAGTACGCTTCAGACTAGGGTCCTCCAACTGCTTATCCTTTATCACTCCAAGGAAGTCATTAGTTATAGCCAGCTTACTACAACTAATGTGATTTACATGAAATTCTACCCCAAGGTTTAAGTCTCTGAATTGCTCGATCAGTTTCTGCTCTTCCATCATCATGGTGGCTACTTGTATTGATTTTCTACTCAAAGCATCTGCCACTACATTGGCCTTCCCTGGATGATACATGAGTTGAAAATCATAGTCCCTTAGAAACTCCATCCACCTTCTTTGTCTCATGTTTAGTTCCTTCTGATCAAACAGGTATTTCAGGCTCTTATGGTCACTGAACACCTGGAACCGAGCTCCATATAAATAGTGCCTCCAAATCTTCAAGGCAAACACCACAGCCGCCAACTCCAAATCATGAGTAGGATAGTTTCTCTCATGAACCTTGAGTTGCCTTGAAGCATATGCAACCACTCTTTTCTCTTGCATCAAAACACATCCCAAACCCTGATGTGAAGCATCACAGTAGACATCAAAAGGTCTTCCTACATCTGGGATCACCAGCACTGGAGCACTAGTCAACCTTTCTTTTAGTTCCATGAAGCTCTGCTCACATCGATCGGTCCAAGCAAAAGGTTGGTCAACTGTGTTAAAGGAGCCACTATGTAAGGACCTGTAAAATTAAATTGGAATAAAAAGGAATATATTTTAAATGAACTCTAAGTATGTTTTTATTTAAAATAAAAAGGAAGGAAAGTGTAGCTTAGAAGACTATGAGATCGTCGGTCGCCTACTGCACATGATCGCCAGGGCGCGAGAGACATGCAGACATCGCCAGGGCGCGAGGCATGTGGACTCGCCAGGGTGCGAGAGGCATGCGGGCAACGTCGGGGCGCGAGGCATGCGGGCAACGCTGGGGCGCGAGAGGCATGCGGGCGTCGCAGGGGCGCGAGGCATGCAGGCATCGCCAGGGCGCGAGAGGCATGCGGGCGTCGCCAGGGATAGACATCGGTCGTCTCCCAGAGAGAGACATCGGTCGTCCTCCAGGATGCGACATCGGTGGATACTTATCGCACGAGCGGTCATCGGTGGAAGATTATCGCGCGATGTCGAGTTTCACACGAATAAAGTGGGACCCAGACTCCCAGCATGACACGTCCTGCACGCGCGCCACGTGGACAAAAAGGGTGGTTCAGAATAGTGACATCAGAAGGTTGGCATGCGCAAGAGACACTCGCGGTCGTACTGTGCAGGAAAGTGGTTGGCATGCACAAGAAGACAACCGTGGCCGTACTAATCAGTGAAACATACACTCTGGCTTTCTTGCAGAGGGGGTGGTGGCAGCAGCATGCGTGGACAAGAAGGCTTGGATTCAAAAACCCAATGCGAGGAGGCAAAGAAGGTTACAGAGACTCAAGAGTGAAAGAGTGAGTGCATCTTCATCCCTCTCTTTTCTCCCCTTCGCGCTGCGATTCAGGCTTCCTCAAGCACCAGTGCGACCAGCGACGACTGCCCTTCGAGCACTGGGAGGTTCTCTGCAAGTTCTACAAACCAGACGCTGAAAACAGAGCTAAGGCATCTTTAACCTTCGGTGGGTTTTGGAGCTCTTAGAGTTTTGCGCTAGTCCAGGTAAGGGAAGCTAGCCTTATTTCCAACGAAAAACCTTATAGTAGATGTTTGAGATGATGGGGCGACGTGGTCGCCAGTTTTCAACTGTTATTGTATAATCCCCTGTTTTTGAACGAGATCGCCAGTTTTGGCGTTGTTTTTCGAACTTCCCTGTTTTTGGTGTTGTTTGAAACTGTTTGAGATTTAAATGTGATATTCGAAAATCTGAACCTTGGCATGAGTTTTTCTGTGACTGGAATCGTTCATTAAGTGTTGTATGACGTGTTGAATGTTGTGAATGTGAGATCAAGGCATAGTATTTTCAGGAAAGAAAATACCGTGTAAGATCGTGTAGGATGTGGATTGATCGGTGATTTCTATAATGAGATATCCTGACTCTGCTGAGATAATGGAATCACATAGAGGAAGTTATTCAGTTGGTGAGAGTCGAAGGAGGTTCATATGAATGGGTGAGTCGTGTGAAAAAGAACGAGCTCGGCCTGTTATATGGATTAACCCTGTCATACTCTGAGAGTGATGAAATTGAGATCGAGATTGTGTTGATGCGCATAGCTGTGGAAACATTACAGCAGTTTAGTATGACAGGTGCAGATCTCTGAGTCTAGTCAATGCACGAGTCTTCCGAAAGTAGGGTCAAGTGTCTTGTGTGATGAGTCAGTGGAAGTCTGACGTGAGAAATGAGGAACATTGAATTGATAGACACTTGATGCATTATGTGAAATAGAACGACTCTTGAGAATATTGTGAAATATGTGTTTAGTTGATGGTTTACGTGGGTATCTTGAATTTGTTTTACCTTGATTTTAAAGTTTATATCTAAACTCTCTTTCAAATATCTAGCTTACCCTGTGATTTTGGTGTTGTGTTTGGCTTTTTCTTAAACCTGTGATGATCGTGTATAATTTACACGGGAGCAGATGATGTTGCAGGAAGTAGAGCTCCTCTGTGAGTGGTCGCCGGAAGGAGATCGCCTGTTCCTTTTTCTGTTAGGCGATCACCCTTCTTCTGTTTCCTGATAGGAGATCGCCTGTCTTTCTATTTTAATGTAATTTTGTTTACGTTTTTGGAAAATTGACCGAATTTGTATTAAACTCCCTGTGAGGAGAAACTTCATTACATATATATAATTTTATTCACTTCAATCTATTTGTTACCTTTATTTTCCTTTATATAAATATGAGTAGTATTTTGGTGGGATGTTACACACTACCTTGGAAAAGTCCTCAATAAACCGCTGATAGTAGCCAGCTAGACCCACAAAACTCCTTATTTCTGTGACTGTCTTAGGACGTTCCCGCTGAAGCACTGCCTCCACCTTGGCTGGATCCACTGAGATCCCCCGAGAAGATATCACATGTCCTAAGAAGTTAACTTCCTTCAGCCACTTCCTGTAAGGTGCCATTGACACTGGTCCAGCTCCAGGTACCAAATCAATAGAGAATTCCACTTCTCTCTTAGGAGGTAATCCAGGTATTTCTTCTGGAAATACATCCCTGAAATCTTTCACCACATGTATCCTACTTACGTCCTCTTCATTCTTCACTTCCAACTGAGCTAGGATCACGAAGCACCTCGCCCCTTTTTCCAACTCCGACCACCCATGCTGAGCAGATATCACATCTGACCCTTGGAGGTCTGGAAACGCTATTTTCTGACTACCGTAGTCTATGAGAACGTGATTGGCAGATAGCCAATCCATTCCCAGGATAACATCCAGGTCCTGAAGAGGTAGGCAGATCAAGTTTACTTTGAACCTGCGTCCCTCTACTATCACTGGACATTCAGGGCAAACTGTAGAGGTCAACACCTGTCCTGACGCAGGTGTAGAGACCAACAGTTCAAACGGTAACTCCTTCACTAGAAGGCCCAACTTGGCTACACACAGGCTTGACACAAAGGAGTGTGTCGCTCCAGAATCAAACAAGGCTTTTACACCTCTACCAGCTATAAAACAAACACCTTGCACTAGGTTACCTGACTGAGACGCCTCTGCTCCTGTCATGGCAAACACTCTCCCTGCTGCTTGAGGCCTACTGCCTCCATTCCTCAACTGTTGGGAACCACTGGGTTGAGTCATCCTATTCTGGGTAGGACAATCTCTAGCAATGTGTCCCGTCTTTTGACATGCAAAACACCTTCTCTCCGAAGCCTTCTTGGGGCACACATTGGGTGTGTGTGGTCCACCACAATGGAAACATTTGGGTTTCCAAGGTTGTTGCTGCTGAAACTGGGATGACGTTGCTCCTACCCGATGTGGTGGAGGTCTCGCATAGGGCTTGCTTTGTGGGTGCTGCACCTTGGCCTTCCCACTGGAAGAACCCCCTGGGTGTGACCTGATCACCCGGGAATCACCCTTTTCCAGAGTCTCCACCATCTTCGCCTTCTCTACTAAGGTGTGTGATCTCGCCGCTGACTCGAGCGTGGGGAGAATGCCTCGTCACTCCTTGGTTTGGCTTTCTATCTGCTGCGCGTCCTGCAAGGAGGCTCCAGGAACCTTCACCGGAACTCCGAACGATGCCTGCAAAACACACAGACGGCGCCTCTAGCGGCCATTGTAGCTCCGACGCTCAAGTCAGGCAACAGGAACACCAAAACTCTCTCTCGGATCTCTCTGTGTAAGAGACCGTGTGTGTGTTGTAACATCCCTCCAAAACCTTTCCATATTTATATAATAGAATAAAGCGTAGATATTAAATTTATAAAATCAACATATGTATATAGATATTGAAAATACATCATCCCGTACATCATATTCAAAAAGAGACGTCCCTCTTATAAGGTTTTAATACATTCCATCAACTCTTTTGAAATAAAACCAGATGCAGCATAAAAAGGACAAAATAGGCGATCTCCTATCAGAAGACCCAAAACAGCCGATCTGCTATCAGGACAGAAAAACAGGCGATCACCCGATAGAGGCAGAAATAGGCGATCACCCGATAGAGACAGAAACAGGCGATCTCCTTCCGGCGACCACTCACTGAGGAGCTCTACTCCCTGGAAGATCATCTGCTCCCGTGTAAAATACACGATCATCACAGTTTTAAGAGAAAACAGCCACAGAGCAATACAAAATAAAGGGTAAGCTAGATATTTTAAAGAGAGTTTAAATATGAACATTAAAATCAAGATAAAACAAATTCAAGATACCCACGTAAAACTATAGAGTTTCTCATTCCCTTCACCTGATCGCCAAGAAATCACACATTTCACAATATTTTCAAGAGTCATTCTATTTCACAAAATGCATCAAGTGTCTATCAATTCAATGTTTCTCATTTCTCACGTCAGACTTCCACTGACTCATCACACAAGACACTTGACACTACTTCCGGAAGACTCGTGCATTGAACTTAGCATCCAGAGACCTGCACCTGTCATACTTCATTGCTGTATTCCCACAGCTGTGCACATAACCATAATCTCAATATCATCACTTTCACAGTATGACAGGGTTAATCCATATAACAGGCCGAGCTCGTTCTTTTTCACACGACTCACCCATTCATATGAACCTCCTTCGACTCTCACCAACTGAATAACTTCCTCTATATGATTCCATTATCTCAGTAGAGTCAGGATCGCCTCATTCACAGGATACTCACAGATCAATACACTTCATAACCAAATCTCAACACGGTATTTCCTTTCCTGAAAATACTATGTCTTGATCCCACATTCACGACATTCAAAACATCATACCACTCAAATGAATGATTCAAATCCCAGCAACAATCATTTCAAAGGTTCAGATTTTCGAGTATCACATTTAAATCTCAAACAGTTTCAAAGCAACACCAAAAACAGGGAGTTCGCAAACAACGCCAAAACCGGCGATCTGGTTCAAAAACAAGGTATTTCGAAGTCTGTATTTAAAACCGGCGACCACGTCGCCCAAACACATAGAACAGAGCATTCACGAAGATGAAAACGAAACCGGCGACCACGTTGTCCTCACTTCAGAAACATCTAATCCATGGCTTGTATTGAAAATGAAGGCTAGCTTCCCTTACCTGGACTTGCGCAAAACACCAGGAGCTCCGAAACCCAACGAAGCTTAAAGAATGCCTTGGCTCTGTTTTTGCGTCTGGTTTGAAGGACTTGCAGAGAACCTCCCAGGTGCTCTAATGGTGGCCGTCGCTCGTCGTACTCTTGTGTGAAGGTGCCAGAATCGCAGTGCGAAGGAGAGAATGGAGGAGAAGGGAGGTAAACTCACTCTTTCGCTCTTGAACAACTGCAACGTTCCCCTCTCTCAGAAGTGGATTTTTGCATCTTAAACCAGCTTGTCCATAAAAGCAGCTGCCACCACCCACTCTGCAGAGAAGTCTGAGTGTATGTTTCTCTGAACAGTACGACCATGTTTGTCTCTTGCGCATGCCAACCACTTCCTGAACAGTACGACCGCGAGTGTCTCCTGCGCATGCCAACATTCTGATGTCACTATTCTGAATCATCCTTTTTGTCTACGTGGCGTACGTGCAGGACGTTCCATGCTGGGAGTCTGGGTCCCACCTTCTCTGTGTGCAACTCGACATCGCGCGATAACCTTTCGCCGATGACCTCTCGCGCGAAGACTATCCACCGATGACCTCTCGCGCGAAGGCTATCCACCGATGACCTCTCGCGCGAAGACAATCCACCGATGACCTCTCGCGCGAAGGCAATCCACCGATGCCTCATCCTGGCGGACGACCGATGTCTCTCCCTGGAAGACGACCGATGTCTCTCTCTGGGAGACGACCGATGTCTATCCCTGGCGACACCCGCATGCCTCTCGCGACCCGGCGATGCCTGCATGCCTCGCGTCCCGACGACGTCCACATGCCTCGCGCCCTGGCGATGCCCGCATGCCTCTCGCGCCCTGGCGATCATGTGTAGTAGACGACCGGCGATCTCATAGTCTTCTAAACTACACTTTCCTTCCTTTTTATTTTAAATAAAAGCATACTTAGAATTCATTTAAAATATATCCCTTTTTATTCCAATTCAATTTTACAGGTCCTTACATGTGTGCCCTCAGTCCTCTTTGATTCGAAAATTGAGTGCCCTTGGATTTGTGTTGTGTACTCTGTGGTAAAGATTGCATACCTGGTTTGGTGTTCTTCTTCCTCATATAAACCCTGCGTAGCCCCTACAGGCTACCTCTAGGTTCACTTAATTACTTTGCAGTGCCGTTTCCACTCCCCAGGGTGCTTTGCGTGCCAGCCTTCTTCACCTGAGTGCCAAGTCTGACAGGGGAGGTCGCGTGGGTACCTCTGGACCCCTCGACTTCTGCGCCTATCTGCCCTACCTATTCTCTGGGAACATCTTTACCATCCACGTGGCAGACATGATGATGGAGGAGGGCCACGCACATCTAGCCAAGGAAGCCAAGGCCCAAACCAAGAAGACCGTCTAGACCAAGAGGAGCGTCTAGCTCCAGGAAGTGAGCGTCTAGAACGTGAAGGAGGGAGGCTATCCATGGAGCTAGACCGTCTAGGACCTCTCACAAGATCCATGGCTAAACATATCCAAGCACACATAGAAGAAGCCACCGATGGAAGAGAGAGATCCTTGTACATGTTTCATAAAGGCCCAAAGGGGGAGGGGGTGCTTAGTAGATTAGTGTAGTGTAGAAAGCAAAACTTGCTCACTTAGGGGTGTGCTATCAAAAAGGTGCCCTTAGCAATAGAAGGAGGGGTGTGCTAGCCAATAGGTGCCTTTAGCAAAAGAAGGAGGGGTGTACTATCAAATGTTGCATTTTTGACCTATCTTCTAGAATATTAGGATGATGGTGTGGTTTGACTAAAGTCAATACCCTAGGCAGCCCCACTTTTTGTATTTCCATCCCTACCCTTTAAGCTTGCTCACCAAGGCTCCTAAATCTATAAATAAGGAGGCCTACCTCATGTATTTTCAAGTTTATTTGAGTAATGTTATGCTGCCATTTTTTGTGCACAAGCTTTACTCCTCCTAGAAATCTAGGCTATAAACTTCAATCCTTTCACCTTCTCCCTTGAGCTGGCCAGACCACTCAACCCATACTCACCATGCACCTTCAAGACCAACACAACTCCTAGGAGGGTCTTGTTTCACTCATCCATTGCTTCCGCTCCATCTATTTCTACTTTGATTCAAGAAGAACACATGAAAATGCCATCATTTGGTATCATGAGCTTTTGGTTCTTCAAGATGAGTAGCTTGTCTTTTTAAATTTTCAGTTCTTCTTTATTTTCATCTTGTCATTTCAATTCCATAATTGTCTTGCTGTTTTTTACATTTTAAATTGTTCTTGGTGTGCTTATGGAAGATCCAACCGAAGCACATGTGTTCAATTGATCTTGAACATTTTCTTGTGCAATTGTGATAGGATTCCTTACACATTGAGTGGCTGTTTTCTTTTAGGAATTTGAGTCTTTATTGCTTTCTTATAATTGCTTCATTTTATGCTTTGAGTCTTTATTTTCTGAATCTATAAATGTTGTGTCAAGTCATGTGAATCCATAATTGTCATCAATTCTTAGTAGTCCTATTTTTTTGGCTTGATTGTTTCTTGTTTTTGGGTCTCTTTAAGTTGCCTTAATCTGCTGTTATTTTTGATCCTTTGCTGCCTTTTTAATTTTAGCTTGAGTTGATATTTGTGTTTTAGTTCTACACAAATTCATTTACATCATTTTCCTTTGTGTCTTTTGGTATATCTTGCTGTTTTTCCAATTTACACAGAATCCCCTGTTTTACATCAATCTGTGCTGGCTGTTTTTGCTTGGGAAAATTATTTTTCCAGATAGGAAAATTTTGATTCTCTGGAATATGCAAGATTGAGGTGTTATAGAAAAGACAAAAAAAGAATCAGGTCAAAAAAAGAAATAGAAAAAAAATGATAAATATTTTAAAAACAGTGTGCAAATCTGGGCGCTCCAGCTGGCGTAACTGAACACTGATTTTGCAAAATTTATTAAAAAAAAATGGCTCATGCGTTTTGGGTGAAATTTGTCCCAGAATTTAGTTGAGATCTTGAAATATTTGCATATCAATTTTCAGAGGCAAATCTGTAAAGGACAGCTCAGCATAAATTGGGGAAAATCACGTTTTCTGGCCACAACAGTTTTTCAGTGGTGCTGTTTTTTATTTTGAAATCAATTCTAGTGCTATTCTTAGGATTCACTTTGTGTGCCTACCTTTCTTTGAATACCTTTATTTGCTTGTTTTATATTTCTTTGGAACTCTTTCTAGTTGTCACAATTTAAATCCTTTTGGTGGTACTGTTTTTATTCAATTAAATTTGTTTCTTGCTTTTGTTTCTTGACCTCTCTTTTGGGTGCTGGAATTTAATTCTCCTTGGTGCATATGTGCATGGAACTTGACTTGAGTGAGGTCTAGCTTGTGTGATAGGTGCTGGATTGGAGAATTAATTTTCTAATTCTAAGAGGAGCCAAAGCAAGGGCAGCAAACAAAGATTACTCAAAAACACGACAAACACTTGGAGGGCCCAACAAAGAAAAGACAACCAAGGGAGTGCCAATAGCAAAACAAGGATCAACAAAGGGGCTTTTCTTAATCTTCTTTGTAACTTAACCTTGTTAATTACTCTTTAACTACGTGATTAGACGGTGAGTGTGTCTTCAAGGGCTCCAAGTGTCCAAGAAGCCTCACCTAGGGCCGACTAGTGTAGACCTTACTTGTTTTAGCATGTGTTAATTGTTTTAATTGCTTTCCTTGCTTAATTAGTTACGTTTGGTAATTGTTTTGTTTTGTTTAAGTTCGTTAATTCTTTTGCTTGGTTAATTAGCTAGTTTGCATTGTTTTCTTGCATCAAAATTTGATTTCTTCAACCTAATTGTGTTTTAAGTGGTTTACTAAGAGAAAGCTTTGTGTGAAGACATTGAGGGATAGTCTTTGGCTAAGGCAAGGCTTGGTATTTAAGTAGTCCATTGTGACTCACCTCCCTTACCTGGAAGACTACCTTCTTTGACTTCCCTAAATTTTCTCAAGGTAAAATATTTCTATACACAAAGGTCTAGTCATGTCTTCTCATTCCTTTAAATCTCTTAAAAGTGAGGTGAAATCCTTGAAATCTCTTTTGGAACAACTTTCCAAGAATATTCAATCAATTTCATCTAAACAATTGGAGAATGAGGCCAAAACTAATGAATTGACTAAATCAAAGGATGAGAAGTCTCACATTTCCAAAAAATTACCTTCTCATGCATCTATCTCTAAAAAGCATGATTCTTTTGGGGAGGGAAGACATAGAAGAGATAGAAAAGAACAAGAAAGCCCAAGAGAGGTTAGGGTAGACCTACCCCATTCCCATGGAAAAGAAAATATAGAAACTTGCCTAGATTGGGAAATGAGGGTAGAAAAATTGTTTGCTTCCATAAAGAAAGAAAGGAAAGAAAGATACAAAAGAAAAGAGAGGAAGCCGAAAGGGAAGCTAAAGAAAAAGAAAAAGAAAAAGAAAAGCATGAGAAGACCCTTGAGAAACAAAAGGCGTGGGAGAATAGTGTTCCTTCTCACAAGGTCATTCAACAAGACAAAAGATTTAAAAATACCTTTGAAAATATACGTCTTGTTGAACAACCTAGCCTTTCCTTTTGTAAAGGAACACTTGCAAGCATAGTAACAAAAAAAGAGTCTTCAAAAGAAGCTTGCATAGATAAAGATAAAGTGGATTATTTCTCATATGTGCTAGGATATCACCAAGTGAATGTCAAGTTATTTACAAGCATCTACAAAAACAAATTTTTATGTGAAGTAGTGCCTAAAGAAACTTGTCATGTCCTATTGAGACAACCATTGCCAAGTGTGCAACTTCTCATAAACAATGGTTGTAACAGCGAGACTATCTTTACACATAAGAGAAAAATTCTTCATGAAGGAGAACTCATGGACCAAATTAGAGTTGATAAAACTCTAGAGCTTTTAAAAGGAAAACTTTTGTCACCCATGAGAAAAGATGTTCAAAGACATTACCCTAGATACATTTCTTGTTTTAAAAATACACCTAAGGTGATGTCTCATGAACTCTATACTCCTTTACCTTTTGCAAATGATCCTTGGGAAGACATAAACCTCAATTTTATCTTAGAGCTTCCTAGGACAACAAAAGGTTTTGATTCCATTTTTATGGATATGGATAATCTCTTCTATATAGAAGTGACAAATCTTCATGGTTTATCTTCAAGCATAGTATTGGATAGAGCTCCAAAATTTGAAAACCATCATTTGAGGAATCTTTTAGAAAAACTTGAAATTAAGTTGTACTCTTCAAATTTTTATCCTCAAAAGAATGGTCAAAATAAAATTGAAAACATAGCTCTTTTTACTATGCCTAGAGAAATCATGAAAGACAATCACAATTCTTGGGATGAGTATCCTTTTGAGCATGCATACAATGGAGTAGTCCACAAGACTACTAATATTTCTACATTTGAAATTGCATGTGGACTTAATCCTCTTTCACTTTTTAAGTTGTTACCCTTTCCTAAAGGTATTGTGCCTAAGGAAAAGGTAACCAATATTGAAAATTTTCAAATACATAAGAGGATTAGAGAACACATACAACCATCAAAAGAGAAATATTGTACAAAGTTGCCAAAAACAAAAGAAAAACAAAAATGGCAACTTCATACAATTAAGTTCTCTCCAATTGCTCACACTAACACCTTTACTTTGTTTGATGATTTCCATAGGTGGACGTTTGATCCGGGAGGACAAGCCTTGCCGAAACAATAGGCTGCTATCCGAGATCAAATCTGTAGATCTGAGGATAGATCTTCTCAAAGGAGGAGGAGATGATGGACACCATCCAGCCCCATCCATCCCCCTAGTTGAAGCCAAAGCAAGGGATTTGAGGACAAATCCTTTTTCAAGAGGGAGGGGATGATGGAGGAGGGCCAAGCACATCTAGCCAAGGAAGCCAAGGCCCAAACCAAGAAGACCGTCTAGACCAAGAGGAGCGTCTAGCTCCAGGAAGTGAGCGTCTAGAACGTGAAGGAGGGAGGCTATCCATGGAGCTAGACCGTCTAGGACCTCTCACAAGATCCATGGCTAAACATATCCAAGCACACATAGAAGAAGCCACGGATGGAAGAGAGAGATCCTTGTACATGTTTCATAAAGGCCCAAAGGGGGAGGGGGTGCTTAGTAGATTAGTGTAGTGTAGAAAGCAAAACTTGCTCACTTAGGGGTGTGCTATCAAAAAGGTGCCCTTAGCAATAGAAGGAGGGGTGTGCTAGCAAATAGGTGCCTTTAGCAAAAGAAGGAGGGGTGTACTATCAAATGTTGCATTTTTGACCTATCTTCTAGAATATTAGGATGATGGTGTGGTTTGACTAAAGTCAATACCCTAGGCAGCCCCACTTTTTGTATTTCCATCCCTACCCTTTAAGCTTGCTCACCAAGGCTCCTAAATCTATAAATAAGGAGGCCTACCTCATGTATTTTCAAGTTTATTTGAGTAATGTTATGCTGCCATTTTTTGTGCACAAGCTTTACTCCTCCTAGAAATCTAGGCTATAAACTTCAATCCTTTCACCTTCTCCCTTGAGCTGGCCGAACCACTCAACCCATACTCACCATGCACCTTCAAGACCAACACAACTCCTAGGAGGGTCTTGTTTCACTCATCCATTGCTTCCGCTCCATCTATTTCTACTTTGATTCAAGAAGAACACATGAAAATGCCATCACATGCAACCCACTGGGAGATTCCAACCTTAATGGGTTCTCGTCCCAGCAGGACTCTGCACCTAACTGCGCGTTCTCATCTTCCAGTGTGGGCGTTTCGCGACTAAGGCCGTTCCCTACCTCTGGGCGCTTTACTGATCTTGGTTGCGTTGTTCACATCGCGCGGCCGATGTCACCTCAACACACACCGATGACCGATGTGATACTTCATGTCCTCATGCTCTGCTTATGGGATCAGGCGAGGTCCTTGAGTAACGTTCTCGCTGGGAGCCTGGGTCCCAGTTTAACACGTGTTGACAAGCAACCCCCGACGACTGATCATTCTCCATGCACCGATGATTGATCACAATGCATGCACTGATGACAGATCACTCTGAATGCACCGATGACTGATCGGTGCTTCGTCCCTTCTCGCGCTCTTCTTCCAGGCGCTCAAGTAGGAACTGATCTGCTGGTGGTGGTCACTTGGTAGCTGACCACTGATCGCCGTTCTTGAACGATCTCCACCCTGGTTCATCTGCCTTCACGTGCCACGCGTCACTCTGTGATTGGCCCACGTGGTCATCTGCTTCTGACGTCATCGCCTACCGATGACCGACCGGATCAGCGTGAAATTCCCTGATGCACATAGGGGCTATGGTCCTCTTCAGCCCATGCTTCAGTCCCTCTTCAAACTTCCTACACCTCCAAGCCTCAGAGGTCGCCTGGGTATAGAATCGGGCGAGGTACTCAAACCGAGCAGCATAAGCATTCACTGACATCTCCCCCTGCTCCAATCTGAGGAATTCTGCTTCCTTCGCAAACTTTGCACTATCTGGGAAGTATTTTTCCAGAAATCTCACCCTGAAGCTCTCCCAGTCTAAAACATCAGCTTTGGCTTCCATCATCTGCTGAGCTCCCATCCACCAGAACTCGGCTTCTCCAGATAGAAGATAGGTGGCGAATACCAATTTCTTCTCTTCAGGGCAGGAGGTCGCCCTAAAGATTTTCTCCAACTCTCTGACCCACTGATCTGCTTGATCAGGGGTAGCATTCCCACTGAACTTGGGTGGGTTGTGCCTCATGAACTCGGTCAGTCCCATCTGTTCCTGAGGCTGACCGACGTGGGAAGCTGTTTCAGTCGACCGAGCAGTTTCCCAATGGTGCATTGCAGCTTGATGATTCTGAGCCATTGCTGCATTTTGTTGTTGGATGGCAGTTGCCATCATCTCAATAGCCTTGGCAATCTGACTCATTTCCGAAGAAGGTTGGGGAGGGGTAGGAGGTCTACGTGCCTGTTAGAAAAGATGGCTTTAAACTAGAGGGGGGGTGAATTGTTTAAAGAGGTTTTCGCAATCTTTTCCAAGCTAGAATGAATATCTTTCAGAAATCAAATGATTAAGCAATTCAGTTTGCCAAAACAGCAAGCAAAACAGCACTGGCAGGAAAACAATCGGTTGTTTCTTCGAAACAATCGGTTGTTTCTTCGAAACAATCGGTTGTTTATACCAGCAAACAACAAACAAACTGAAATTAAAGAGTTAGGGATAGAGAGATTGTACACAGTTGTTTATACTGGTTCACTCCAACCCAGAGCTACATCCAGTCTTCTCAGAACCCCTGAGGAAATCCACTAAGCAATCAACACTAGATTACTTACACACAACCAAGAAAGTGACCTTGAACACCCTCAAGAAACACACTTTCCTTGGTCAGCACACCACACTAAGAAAGCTGATCTTGATCCCCTCAAGAACACACAGCTCTTCTTAGCAACAGCACAAAACGAATGTTCACAGAATTACAAGGATTACACTTGTTACAGAAGCAATCTGAAATCAATACAAGAGAATCCTATCTCAGCACTTTGATCAACCAAAACTCTAAGCAATCTCCAACTCTTAGAAAAACTTTTTTCAATTCACTTAGATTCTTCAAACTCAAATCTGTTTTTCTGTATATATATAAAGAAGATGTTTGTAATCAAATCTTAACAAACTTTTAATTGCTTTAGAAAGATTGGTCAAAGCATTTAATGACTGGAGCGTATGAATTAAAACCATTTAGAGCTCAGTCAAAGTCAAAACTGTTTTCTGTTATAAAAACATAACAAACAATCGATTGTTTCCTCGAATCAATCGGTTGTTTTGTTACTTAACCAATTTTCACATTTCAAAACAGTTTTCAAAACACCTAAGCTTAAACAATCGGTTGTTTTGATAAAACAATCGGTTGTTTTGATAAAACAATCGGTTGTTTTAACTCAGTTTGAAAAAACACTTTACTTTGTTTGAAAGTTGAGATGCTTGAGCTTTAGATTCAATCAAAGGTTGAGTTACACAACTCAAACTACCCAGATCCTAACTAAACCAGCACAGCAACAGCAAGCACAGCAAAAGCTTCATCATCCTCCAAAGGATTTGGATTCTTCAAAACCTTGAACACCACTTGGTTCAACAATCTCCCCCTATTTGATGAAGACAAATCCCTGATGCTTGATCCCAAATGCTTGTGTTGTTCTGATTGAATCTGAAGCAGTTCCTACAATTGAACTTTTAGCAGACATAGAACTTCTGATATTTTGTTAGAATATATACACACAGTTTAAGGCTTAAACAATTAATATCAGTAAAAACAGCTAAAAGCAGTCTTAAACAAGCATATAAGCAAACAAGCATAAAATCTCCCCCTATTTGTCTTCACAAATAGACAAATATAAGAGATAAAGCCATAAAAAGTTCATATTACATCAGAATTATAAAAGCAACAGCAGAAGGAAAGAAAAGAAAATCAAACTTCAACAGCAGCAAAAACAATCAATTGTTTCGACAATCCAATCGGTTGTTTTTCTTCATTCTTCCTTATCTCCAAACTGAAGATCAAAGATTTGGTTCTGAACAGCTTCAATTTGTTCATCTAGGCTTATGAACCTTGCATCCATGTTGTCAAACCTGGTATCAAACCTCTGGAAATTTCTAACACACAGATCATGGAGGTTTCTTTGGTTTTCAGCAAAGCTATCCATCCTATTCATCATGAACCTTTCAAAAGGTGACATTGATTGAATCCTTTCTTCTGGATGTTCAGCAGCTGCACTGGGTCCAGCATCTTGAAACCCTCCTGTTGGATCTTCATGTTCAACATCCATATCTGTAACATCCCGCCAAAATACTATACATATGTATTTATATAATGAAAATAAAAGTAACAAATGGATTGAAGTGAATTAAAATTTTATATATGAGAATAAGGTTTCTCCTCACAGGGAGTTTAATACAAACGATCACTTCTCCATTAAAAACGTAAACGAATTACAATACAAAAGACAGATAGGCGATCTCCTGGCAGAAAGGGCGATCTCCTATAAGAAGGGCGATCTCCTATCATAAAGGCGATCTCCTATTATAAAGCAGCAAGAGGGGTGATCACCCAACAGAAAAGAAAACAGGCGATCTCCTTCCAGCGACAATTTTCTAAGGAGCTCTACTTCCTGCAACATCATCTGCTCCCGTGTAAATTATACACGATCATTACAGGTTTAAGAAAAGGCCACAACACAAAAGAAAACACAGGGTAAGCTAGACATTTAAAAGGGGTTAGATATGAACTTAAAAATCATGATAAAACAAATTTAAGATACCCTCGTGAACCATCAACTAAAATACATATTGCACGATTCCTCAAGGTCATTAAAATCTCAACATTCATCAAGTGTCTATCGAATCAAAGTTTCTCATTCTCACGTCAGACTTCCACTGACTCATCACACAAGACACTTGACACTACTTCCGGATTGACTCGTGCGTTGACTCAGGCCCAGAGATTTGCACCTGTCATACCATACCACTGTGAAATCCACACAGGGTCGCTGTGAAATCCACACAGCCATGCGCATATAGTCTCAATGTCAATAACTCCCCCGGTATGACAAGGTTAATTCATATAACAGGCCGAGCTCGTTCCCTTTTGAACAACTCACCCATACGTATGAACCTCCTTCGACTCTCCACAACTGAATAACTTCATCTACGTGATTCCATTATATCAGCAGAGTCAGGATATCTCCTTCTAGACAAGCCCCAGGTCAATACACATTACATACGATCTTACACGGTATTTCCTTTCCTGAAAATACTATGCCTCGATCCCACATTCACAGCATTCAACACATCACATAACACTTAAAGGAATGATTTCAATCACAGCAAAACTCAATCCAAGGTTCTTATTTTCGAATATCTCATTTAAATCTCAAACAGTTTCAAAGCAACATCAAAAACAGGGAGTTCACAAATAACGCCAAAACCGGCGATCTGGTTCAAAAACAAGGTATTTCGAAGTCTGTATATAAAACCGGCGACCACGTCGCCCAAACACATAGAAACAGAGCATTCACGAAGATGAAAACGAAACCGGCGACCACGTCGCCCTCACTTCAGAAACAGCTAATCTATGGCTTGTATTGAAATGAAGGCTAGCTTCCCTTACCTGGACTTGCGCAAAACACCGAGAGCTCAAACCCACCGAGCTTGAAGGATGCCTTAGCTCTGTTTTCAGTGCCTGGTTGGTAGAACTTGCAGAGAAACTCCCAGGTGCTCCAAGGGCTGTCGTCGCTCGTCGCACGGGTGCTGGAGGTTGCCTGAGTTGCAGCGCAAAGGAGAGAAGAAGGCAGGGAGGAAGTTTGCACTCACTCTAACACTCTTGCGTCTGTAATGCTCTTTGCCTTCACGCAGTGGCTTTTGAATCCCAGCTTACCTGTCCACGTATGCTGCTGCTGCCACCCCTTCTGCAGGAAAGCCTGAGAACCACTGCCCTGAACAGTACGACCACTGTTGTCGCTTGTGCATGCCAACCACTGCTCTGAACAGTACGACCACTGTTGTCGCTTGTGCATGCCAACCACTGCTCTGAACAGTACGACCGCGAGTGTCTCTTGCGCATGCCAACTTTCTGATGTCACTATTCTGAACCACCCTTTTTGTCTACGTGGCGCGCGTGCAGGACGTTTCATGCTGGGAGTCTGGGTCCCACTTTACTCTGTGTGAAACTCGACGTCGCGCGATAACTTTCCACCGCTGACTCATCCTGGCGAACGACCGATGTCTCCCTCGCCCTAGAAGACGACTGATGTCTCCCTCGCCCTGGGAGACGACCGATGTCTCCCTCGCCCTGGAAGACGACCGATGTATCCCTCGCCCTGGAAGACGACCGATGTATCCCTCGCCCTGGAAGACGACCGATGACTCTCTTGGGAGACGACCGATGTCTATCCCTGGCGACGCCCTCATGCCTCGCGCCCTGGCGATGCCCGCATGCCTCTCGCGCCCTGGCCACGTCCACATGCCTCGCGCCCTGGCGATGCCCGCATGCCCCTCGCGCCCTGGCGCTCATGTGTAGCAGACGACCGGCGATCATGTACTACTAAACTACACTTTTCTTCCTTTACTCTTCTTGATCCACACGTCATCCGACCGACCTCTACCAGCTGACCCCAGATCTTGGGCGACGTCCGAGGTCCGACTACTACGAAACTTCATTTACCAGCTCTTTGTATTTTAAATAATAACATCTTCTGGAATTATTTAAATATACCACTTTCTTTCCAATTCAATTTTACAGGTCCTTACAATATCTGTAGGTTGTTCTTGAGCAGCACCACTGGAGGAAGCACCATGATCCCATCCTTGCTTATCCATTTTCCACCTATTTTTGTAAACCCCATCTTGCTGAGTGATCCATTGTTCAACTCTTGAGTTGACTTGACCAGCTCAGAAGTCTCATCTTCCAGATTAACTTCAAAATAGTTTAGGAATTTAGATATCAAAATAGCATAGGGATAGTGATAGTCACCCAACCTCATTGCTTTTTGCATGTGCTCTTTGATGATGTGGATCCAATTTAGCTTGACCTTCTTGGTGATGCAAAAGATGTAGACCAGATCTTCTTCAGTCAAAACAGAATGGTTGCTCCCCCTTGGAGTTAGAATCCATGTCACAATGAGAGCAAGCAGCCTCTCATCCAGTTTCAACCCTCCAACTGAGCATGCACTCACTTGAGCTTGAGTGTTTTTCAAACAGCTTCTGTAAAACTGAATTTTGTTGAAATCCTCCACCACACCAAGATTGCCTTTGCTGATTCGCAGTCCAGAAAACTTGAGTCCAGCAACAGCAGCCCAAACCTCATAGGTTATCTCCATGTCCACACCTTTTACATGAGAAACTAGGTTGTTTCCCTCAAATTTCAAATTGGTGTAGAAGACCTTCACCAAGTCTGGATATATGTTGCCCTTCATCTCCAGAAACCTTCTGAGATACTGATCTTTGAGAAGTTTCCTCACATTGTCCAGCTTTTGACTTTTCAGCCAATCAAAACTCACAACCTTGGGGTTGTTGATTTTCTTGAGACTTGTCTCATATCTATATATTTCTATGAGATCTTTATCTCCAGAAAACCATCCTTCCAGCCTTCCTCCAGACCTTACAGCTCTGGTTTTGATTCTTCCAGAAGTGGGAGGAGTTGATTCCATGGCAGCAGAGATGAGAAAATAGAGGGTAGCTCTTCTTTACAGATTTTCTCAAGAGATGGTGCAAGAGATGTTGCAAGAGATGTTGCAATTGGTTGTTCATCTGCACCTGATTTTATAACCATCCGAAAACCAATTTATGATTAATTCCATTCAATGGGTACCTGATTTTCAGAGAGAGAAGGCTGTTCTGCACAGAACATGTCAGAAAAAGAAACTGAAAAACACATGGTCTTTTGACTAGTCATAAAGGCTCTTGAATTTCCAAGATTTGGGAATATATTCCTTTATGAATGTTGTAACCACTTTCTGAGCACGTTCAGCATTCAATACAGATATTTTGACCAGGATTCTCCCTTTTTGAATTTGATCTGCAACGGATAGAAGAAGAATTCAAAATTAAATCAATTTCTTCACAGTGCTGTCAGACTCAAAACAATCGGTTGTTTTTCTGCAGCAGTTAAAACTTGATTTTAAGAAATTTTAACCAAAAACAGAAGCAGATAACAACAGATAACATTGACCAAAGAGGGATTAATCACAGGAAAGAACTTTAATACTAAAATTGAGGACAGTAAAAGAAAAATCTCATCCTTGTGTTGTTTCTCCAATGAGCCAATTGCTTGTTGATCAAGAAGGCTTCTTTTCATTGAATTGACCTTCTGCAAAGCATTGATTCAGCTTCAATGATTGCCCTTTGTCTTTAACAGTCTAACCAGTTGGCTCAGCTCCTCTTTTTCTATTTATCTTCCTGCACAAACATTAGTTCAAGCAACAAGATTTGGTCCTTTCACAAATGTGGGTCCAATTGGTTTCTTTTTCACACTTGGAACCTCACATCCTTTAGGGATCCATTTCATGTAGCCTCTTGGAACAGAAAACTTTCTTATTTTGCAGAATCTAACCGAATGGCCCTTTTTCATGCAATAAAAGCATGTAACAATCGATTGTTTCGCCTTAACAATCGGTTGTTTTTCTGGTTTTCTTAAAAAACTTTTTGAAAACCTATCTTGCTTGTTCTGTGGATTGAAGCCTAAACCAGCCTTTCCAAAAACACAACTTTGAGATGCCAAGACATTCTCAAAGTTTGATTTCCCTTTTGAAAGCTTGTCCACAGTTTCAACAAGATATTGAACCTTTTTCTCAAGATTTTCACAATTTTCACAAATGAGAGTATCACACTTACAAGAGGTGTTTTTGAAATGATTTTCCATCTTTTCAAAATCAATTTTTGCTTTTCTCAGATCCTCTTCAAGTGATTTAACTCTCTTTTCAAGCCCATTGTTAAGATCTCTCAATCGGTTGTTTGAAAGCACCAATCGATTAGCTTCATCATGAGTTTCTTGAAAAGCTTCAAGCAATTCACAATAATTTTGTTCATTTAAGGAAGCACAAGAACTTACCTCACTTGAACTGCAAGCATCATCATCATCCTCAGCCACTAAACATATGTTGGCTTTTTCATCTTCACTTGATGAGGAACTTGATGAAGACACTTCATTTTCATCCCAAGCTATGTAGGCTCTTTTTGTCTTGCCTTTCTTCTCCTTATAGCTTGTCTTTTTCTCCTTGCTCTTGTTGGGACAATCTGCTTTTATGTGACCTTGCTCACCACAACCAAAACAAGTATAGTTATTTGAATTTAAATCATTGGATTTCTTGTTTCCATACCTATCCTTGTTGTTGTCTTTGTTGCGGTTTCTCTTTAGGAATTTGCTGAATTTTCTTGACAGCAAACTCAGATTTTCCTCATCACTATCATCACTTGAATCTTGCTTTCCCTTGTGTTTGGATGCTTTCAAGGCTATGCTCCTTGTGTGCTTATCTTGATTCTCTTGAACATTGAGTCTATTCATCTCTAGCTCATGTTCCCTAAGCTTTCCAAACAAAGAAGCAACACTTAAGGATGTTAGATCTTTAGATTCAGAAATTGCAGTTACCATTGGTTGCCATGATCTATCAAGACATTTCAAGATCTTGATGTTTAGCTCTTCTTTGTCAAAAGTCTTGTCTAGGCTCATAAGGTGATTGATGATATGAGTAAACCTTTTCTGTACTTCAGCAATTGTTTCACCTTTAAGCATTCTGAACATTTCATACTCTTGGATTAGAGCATGCTTTCTAGCTCTTTTAACTTCATTTGTTCCTTCATGAGTGACCTCCAAAGTATCCCACATTTCCTTTGATGATTTACATTGTGATACCCTGAAAAACTCATCAGAATTTAAAGCAGAGGTTATAATATTTTTGGCAATGCAATCAAATTTGGCCTTTTTGCTTTCTGCATCAGTCCATTGAGACCATGGCTTCTCAATGACAGAACCATCTTTTTCAAACTTTGGTATAAAAGGACCATTTTCAATTGCATCCCAAATTCCTTTGTCAAGAGATTCCATGAATATTTTCATTCTAACTTTCCAAAACTGGTAATTCAAACCACAGAACAAGGGTGGTCTGTTTATTGAAGCACCTTCCCCAAAAGGTAGTCTATCAGCCATTTTAAAAGATTTTAGGATCAACTTGAATGACTTTCAAGAACCAAGCTCTTGATGCCAATTGTTAGAAAAGATGGCTTTAAACTAGAGGGGGGGGGGTGAATTGTTTAAAGAGGTTTTCCCAATCTTTTCCAAGCTAGAATGAATATCTTTCAGAAATCAAATGATTAAGCAATTCAGTTTGCCAAAACAGCAAGCAAAACAGCACTGGCAGGAAAACAATCGGTTGTTTCTTCGAAACAATCGGTTGTTTATACCAGCAAACAACAAACAAACTGAAATTAAAGAGTTAGGGATAGAGAGATTGTACACAGTTGTTTATACTGGTTTACTCCAATCCAGAGCTACATCCAGTCTTCTCAGAACCCCTGAGGAAATCCACTAAGCAATCAACACTAGATTACTTACACACAACCAAGAAAGTGACCTTGAACACCCTCAAGAAACACACTTTCCTTAGTCAGCACACCACACTAAGAAAGCTGATCTTGATCCCCTCAAGAACACACAGCTCTTCTTAGCAACAGCACAAAACGAATGTTCACAGAATTACAAGGATTACACTTGTTACAGAAGCAATCTGAAATCAATACAAGAGAATCCTATCTCAGCACTTTGATCAACCAAAACTCTAAGCAATCTCCAACTCTTAGAAAAACTTTTTTCAATTCACTTAGATTCTTCAAACTCAAATCTGTTTTTCTGTATATATATAAAGAAGATGTTTGTAATCAAATCTTAACAAACTTTTAATTGCTTTAGAAAGATTGGTCAAAGCATTTAATGACTGGAGCGTATGAATTAAAACCATTTAGAGCTCAGTCAAAGTCAAAAATGTTTTCTGTTATAAAAACATAACAAACAATCGATTGTTTCCTCGAATCAATCGGTTGTTTTGTTACTTAACCAATTTTCACATTTCAAAATAGTTTTCAAAACACCTAAGCTTAAACAATCGGTTGTTTCGATAAAACAATCGGTTGTTTTAACTCAGTTTGAAAAAACACTTTACTTTGTTTGAAAGTTGAGATGCTTGAGCTTTAGATTCAATCAAAGGTTGAGTTACACAACTCAAACTACCCAGATCCTAACTAAACCAGCACAGCAACAGCAAGCACAGCAAAAGCTTCATCATCCTCCAAAGGATTTGGATTCTTCAAAACCTTGAACACCACTTGGTTCAACAGTGCCATCTTTCTTCGTTTTAGATTTTGAAACTATTGGTTTCTATATTCCCTACAACTACAAGAATGAGATCGATAAGAAATCAATTCATTCAGGAGGTAACATCTAGACCTTACAAAGGTCAGCATCTCAAAGTCATTAAGAATTTGAGTTCATTAGCAAGATCAATATACTTATACAAGCACATCACCAAAACAGCTACTGGTATAAAACCATCAATTCAAACGACCACTTTCAATCAATACAAAAACACTCAATAAACTGAAATAAAACACACCAGAATTCAATATATGCTAAACATCAAGCTTTCAGAATTTAAGATTGAGAATCATCTTGATCCAGTTATGAGTGTGCACCCTCACTACTTTATCAAGATCCTTTCATTCTTAATACTAAGATTTTAAGTTAGGGCATATATTCACTAAAGCACACACAAAATTTCAATACAAAAACGTTTGAAAACCTTTCACTATAGTTTTTTTTTTTTTTTTTTTTTTTAAACTCAAATAAATTTTATAAGCAGAAGAAACACAATGGATCCACAGCCCTCAGGTCATCCTAAGGACGAACTGCTCTGATACCATTAATGTAACATCCCGCCAAATCCTTTTCATATTTATATAATGAAATAAAGGTAAAACAATAATATCGAAGTGAACATATATATATATATATAATGAAATTTCTCCTCACAGGGAGTTTAATACATATCCAGTCAGTTTCCAAAACTTAAACAAAATACAGCAAAATAGAAAACAGGCGATCTCCTAACAGAAACAGAAAACAGGCGATCTCCTTCCGGCGACCACTCACTGAGGAGCTCTACTTCCTGCAACATCATCTGCTCCCGTGTAAATTATACACGATCATCATAGGTTTAAGAAAAACATCAACAAAACAAAAACGCAGGGTAAGCTAGATATTTTAAAGAGAATTTAGATATGAAACTTTAAAATCAAGATAAAACAAATTTAAGACACCCACGTAAAAACCATCAACTTTCTCATTCCCTTCACATGACCATCAAGTAATCACATATTTCACAATTTCCTCAAGAGTCGTTCAATTCCCATAATCCATCAAGTGTCTATCAATTTCAATGTTTCTCATTTCTCACGTTAGACTTCCACTGACTCATCACACATAGACACTTGACACTACTTCCGGAAGACACGTGCATTGACTAGACTCAGAGATCTGCACCTGTCATACTACATTGCTGTAAAGTTCCCACAACTATGCGCATCAACATAATCTCAATCTCAATCTCAATCTCATCACTCTCCTAGTATGACAGGGTGAATCCATACAACAGGTCAAGTAGTTATCTTTCAAACAACTTACCCATACGTATGAACCTCCATCGACTCTCAATGCCTGAATAACTTCATCTATATGATTCCATTATATCAGGAGAGTCAGGATATCTCATTATAGAAATCACCGATCAATGCACATCCTACACGATCTTACACGGTATTTTCTTTCCTGAAAATACTATGCCTTGATCCCACATTCACAACATTCAACACATCATATAACACTTAAATGAACGATTCCAATCACAGCAACAATCATTCCACGGTTCAGATTTGCCATGAAGATTTGGAGGCACTATTTATATGCCTTGAGATTGAAATGTGAAATGCATGTGATATTCGAAAATCTGAACCGTGGAATGATTGTTGCTGTGATTGGAATCGTTCATTTAAGTGTTATATGATGTGTTGAATGGAAGAAGAGGAAGAAGAAGATCGGAAGAAGAATGGAAGAAGAAGATCGGAAGAAGAAGAATGGAAGAAGAAGATCGGAAGAAGAAGAATGGAAGAAGAAGATCGGAAGAAGAAGAATGAAAGAAGAAGAATGGAAGAAGAAGATCGGAAGAAGAAGAATGGAAGAAGAAGATTGGAAGAAGAAGATCGGAAGAAGAAGAATGGAAGAAGAAGAACGGAAGAAGAAGAGTGGAAGAAGAAGAATGGAAGAAGAAGATCGGAAGAAGAAGAATGGAAGAAGAAGATCAGAAGAAGAAGAATGGAAGAAGAAGAACGGAAGGAGAACATTGGAAGAAGAAGAATGGAGGAAGAAGATCGGAAGAAGAAGAATGGAGGAAAAAGATTGGAAGAAGAAGAATGGAAGAAGAAGATTGGAAGAAGAAAAATGGAAGAAGAAGAAGATTGGAAGAAAAAGATCGGAAGAAGAAGAATGGAAGAAGAAGATTGGAAGAAGAAGGATGGAAGAAGAAGATCGGAAGAGGAAGAAGGGAAGAAGAAGAATGGAAGAAGAAGATCGGAAGAAGAAGAAAGGAAGAAGAAAATCGGAAGAAGAAGATCGGAAGAAGAAGAAAGGAAGAAGAAGAATGGAAGAAGAAGATCGAAAGAAGAAGAATGGAAGAAGAAGATCGGAAGAAGAAGAATGGAAGAAGAAGAATGGAAGAAGAAGATCGGAAGAAGAAGAATGGAACAAGAAGAATGGAAGTAGAAGATCAGAAGAAGAAGAATGGAAGAAGAAGATTGAAAGAAGAAGAATGGAAGAAGAAGATCGGAAGAAGAAGAATGGAAGAAGAAGATCGGAAGAAGAAGAATGGAAGAAGAAGATCGGAAGAAGAAGAATGGAAGAAGAAGCTCGGAAGAAGAAGAATGGAGGAAGAAGATCGTAAGAAGAAGAATGGAAGAAGAAGATCGGAAGAAGAAGAATAGAAGAAGAAGAGTGGAATAAGAACATCGGAAGAAGAAGAATGGAAGAAAAAGATCGGAAGAAGAAGAATGAAAGAAAAAGATCAGAAGAAGAGGAATGGATGAAGAAGATCGGAAGAATAAGAATTGATGGAGAGAGGCCAAGCTCACCCCACCATGAAAGCCAAGGGCCAAGACTAGACTCTCTAGAGCCACATGGAGAGCGTCTAGCACAAGACAAGGGGGATCTACATTAGGAGCGTCTAGGAGGGAGCCTAGACCGTCTAGGACCTCTCACAAGGTCCATGGCCAAGCACATTCACGCCCAAATGAGTCAAGCCACGAATGGGAGGGAGAAGACCTTGTACATGCTACTTGGAGGCCCATCAGGGGTAGCTTAGTAGATTAGTGTAGTGTAGAAAGCAAAACTTGCTCACTTAGGGGTGTGCTATCAAAAAGGTGCCCTTAGCAATAGAAGGAGGGGTGTGCTAGCAAATAGGTGCCTTTAGCAAAAGAAGGAGGGGTGTACTATCAAATGTTGCATTTTTGACCTATCTTCTAGAATATTAGGATGATGGTGTGGTTTGACTAAAGTCAATACCCTAGGCAGCCCCATTTTTTGTATTTCCATCCCTACCCTTTAAGCTTGCTCACCAAGGCTCCTAAATCTATAAATAAGGAGGCCTACCTCATGTATTTTCAACATTAAATAGAGTATTGTTATGCTGCCAAAATTGTGCCATACACCACTCTTTGCCTAACACTTAGGTTTTAGTCTTCAATTCATCACTACCAAAGGGGCTGGCCAAACCTCCCCATTTCCTCACTCTTCATGCACCTTCAAGGCACCCATGCTTCCTAGGAAGGCCTTGCTCACCTCCTCCATAAGCTTCCGCATCCATCATTGATAGCATTCCTATGAGCTCTTCTTTGGATTTTGGAGTTCCTTGGTGATGATGGATGCGGAAGCTTATGGAGGAGGTGAGAAAGACCCTCCTAGGAGTGATGGTGATCTTGAAGGTGCATGAAGAGTGAGGAAATGGGGAGGTTTGGCCAGCCCCTTTGGTAGTGATGAATTGAAGACTAAAACCTAAGTGTTAGGCAAAGAGTGGTGTATGGCACAATTTTGGCAGCATAACAATACTCTATTTAATCTTGAAAATACAAGGTGTAGGCTCCTCCTTTTATAGGCTAAGGAGGACCATAATGCAACCCTAATGCTAGCCAAATGAAATGTAAATGTGAAGCACATGGACCACATGGAAAGTGTGAGCACATGGGGAGGGGTGTGTCTAGTTTGTAAGTTCACCCCCTCCATGGGCTTTCTAGAATAGTGGGAAGGTTAACTTCTCCTTAATTCTAATGTGCAGAAAAATAAACATTTGTCTACATGGCTATGCTATTTACACCCCAATTAAAGCTAAACTACATTTGATGGGCCTTCACGGAATATGTGCTAGTATGCCACTCTCCCATTCATAGCTTTGATCCAAGTCTTCTTGTCCTAGACGCTTCTAGCTTGGCCTTCTCGTCCTAGACGCTCCTAGCTTGTCTTAGATGCTCCTAGCTTGGTCTTAGACGCTCTTGACTTGGCTCTTGCCTTTCATGGAAGGTTGTGCTTGGCCCTCTTCCATCATCCCCTCCTTCTTGAAAAAGGATTTGTCCTCAAATCCCTTGCTTTGTCTTCAACTAGGGGGATGGATGGGGCTAGATGGTGTCCATCATCTCCTCCTCCTTTGAGAAGATCTATCCTCAGATCTACAGATTTGATCTCGGATAGCAGCCTATTGTTTCGGCAAGGCTTGTCCTCCCGGATCAAACGTCCACCTATGGAAATCATCAAACAAAGTAAAGGTGTTAGTGTGAGCAATTGGAGAGAACTTAATTGTATGAAGTTGCCATTTTTGTTTTTCTTTTGTTTTTGGCAACTTTGTACAATATTTCTCTTTTGATAGTTGTATGTGTTCTCTAATCAAAACAGTCAGCACAGAAAAGTGAAAAACAAGGGGTTCTGAAAACTGGAATGAAAAACAGAATGATATACCTTAAAAACACAATGGAGTTAACATGATGGAATTTGTGTGGATCTAACACACAAATAAGAACTCAAACTAAAATTAAAAAAGGCAGCAAAGGATCAAAAAAATAACAGCAGATTAAGGCAACTTAAAGAGACCCAAAAACAAGAAACAATCAAGCCAAAAAATAGGACTACTAAGAATTGATGACAATTATGGATTCACATGACTTGACACAACATTTATAGATTCAGAAAATAAAGACTCAAAGCATAAAATGAAGCAATTATAAGAAAGCAATAAAGACTCAAATTCCTAAAAGAAAACAGCCACTCAAAGTGTAAGGAATCCTATCACAAATGCACAAGAAAATGTTCAAGATCAATTGAACACATGTGCTTCGGTTGGATCTTCCATAAGCACACCAAGAACAATTTAAAATGTAAAAAACAACAAGACAATTATGGAATTGAAATGACAAGATGAAAATAAAGAAGAACTGAAAATTTAAAAAGACAAGCTACTCATCTTGAAGAACCAAAAGCTCATGATACCAAATGATGGCATTTTCATGTGTTCTTCTTGAATCAAAGTAGAAATAGATGGAGCGGAAGCAATGGGTGAGTGAAACAAGACCCTCCTAGGAGTTGTGTTGGTCTTGAAGGTGCATGGTGAGTATGGGTTGAGTGGTTCGGCCAGCTCAAGGGAGAAGGTGAAAGGATTGAAGTTTATAGCCTAGATTTCTAGGAGGAGTAAAGCTTGTGCACAAAAATGGCAGCATAACATTACTCAAATAAACTTGTCAAATACAAAGAGATAGCCTTCCTATTTATAGGCTATTTGGGACTTGAGGTGCAAGCTACATTTTAATAAAAAGAAAACCAAAATTAATTCTAAAATCTAAGGTGCCATGACCGGCCATACCAACCCTAGCTTCTAGAATGTTTCCATCCAAAGTGCTTTCTACACTATCCTATCTACTAAGCACCCCCTCCCCCTTTGGGCCTTTATGAAACTGATCCGGTCGGTCATCGGTAGGCGATGACGTCAGAAGCAGATGACCACGTGGGTCAATCACAGAGTGACGCGTGGCACGTAAAGGCAGATGAACCAGGGTGGAGATCGTTCAAGAACGGCGATCAGTGGTCAGCTACCGAGTGACCGCCACCAGCGGATCAGTTCCTACTTGAACGCCTGGAAGAAGAGCGCGAGAAGGGACGAAGCACCAATCAGTCATCGGTGCGTTCAGAGTGATCTGTCATCGGTACATGCATTGTGATCAGTCATCGGTGCATGGAGAATATCAGTCGTCGGGGGTTCCTTGTCAACACGTGTTAAACTGGGACCCAGGCTCCCAGTGAGAACGTTGCTCAAGGACCTCGCCTGATTCCATAAGCAGAGCACGAGGATGTGAAGAAGCACATCGGTCATCGGTGTGTGTTGAGGTGACATCGGCCGCGCGATGTGAACAACGCAACCGATGATCAGCAAAGCGCCCAGAGACAGTGAATGGCCTTAGTCGCGAGACGACCACGCATGAAGATGAGAAGACTCAGTTAAGTGCAGAATCCTGCTGGACGAGAACCCATCAAAGTTAGAGTCTCCCAGTGGGGTTGCATGTATGCCACGTGGATGGTGAAGATGTTCCCAGAGAATAGGTAAGGCAGGTAGGCACAGAAGTCGAGGGGTCCAGAGGTACCCACGTGGCCTCCCCTGTCAGACCTGGCACTCAAGTGAAGAAGGCTGGCACGCAAAGCACCCTGGGGAGTGGAAACGGCACTGCAGAGTAATTAAGTGAACCTAGAGGTAGCCTGTAGGGGCTACGCAGGGTTTATATGAGGAAGAAGAACACCAAACCAGGTATGCAATCTTTACCTCAGAATACACAACACTAAACAGAGGGCACTCAGTTTTCGAATCCAAGAGAACTGAGGACACACACACACAGTCTCACACAGAGAAACCTAAGAGAGACCTTTTGGTGTTCTCGTTGCCTGACTTGAGCGTCGGAGCTACAACGGCCGCTAGAGGCGCCGTTCACGTGTTTTGCAGGCACCGCTTGGAGTCCCGTCGAAGGTTCCTGGAGTCTCCTTGCAGGACGCGCAACAGTTAGAAAGTCAAACGAAGGAGTGACGAAGCAATCTCTCCACGCTTGAGTCTGCGGCGAGATCAGAAACATGTACAAGGATCTCTCTCTTCCATCCGTGGCTTCTTCTATGTGTGCTTGGATATGTTTAGCCATGGATCTTGTGAGAGGTCCTAGACGGTCTAGCTCCATGGATAGCCTCCCTCCTTCACGTCCTAGACGCTCACTTCTTGGAGCTAGACGCTCCTCTTGGTCTAGACGGTCTTCTTGGTTTGGGCCTTGGCTTCCTTGGCTAGATGTGTTTGGCCCTCCTCCATCAATCATCACCAAGGAACTCCAAAATCCAAAGAAGAGCTCATAGGAATGCTATCACTTCTTCTTCCGCTCTTCTTGTTCCGATCTTCTTCTTCCATTCTTCTTCTTCCGATCTTCTTCTTCCATTCTACTTCTTCCGATCCTCTTCTTCCGCTCTTCTTCTTCCGATCTTCTTCTTCCATTCTTCTTCTTCCGATCTTCTTCTTCCATTCTTCTTCCTCCGATCTTCATCTTCCATTCTTCTTCTTCTGATCTTCTTCTTCCATTCTTGTTCTTCTGGTCTTCTTCTTCATTTCTTTTTCTTCCATTCTCTTCTTCTTCCGTTCTTCTTTTTCCATTCTTCTTCTGCCGATCTTCTTCTTCCATTTTTCTTCTTCGATCTTCTTCTTCCATTTTTCTTCTTCCATTCTAATTCTTCCGATCTTCTTCTTCCATTCTTCTTCTTCTGATCTTCTTCATCCATTCTTCTTCTTCCGATCTTCTTCCTCCATTCTTCTTCTTCCGATCTTCTTCCTCCATTCTTCTTCTTCCAATCTTCTCCTTTCGTTCTTCTTCTTCCGAACTTCTTCTGCCCTTCTTCTTCCAATCTTCTTCTTCCCTTCTTCTTCATCCATTCTTATTCTTCCATTCTTCTTCTTCCGATCTTCTTCTTCCATTCTTCTTCTTGCATTCTTCTTCTTCCGATCTTTTTATGCCATTCTTCTTCTTCCTATCTTTCTTCTTCTTCCTTTCTTCTTCTTCTTCGGATCTTCTTCTTCCGATCTTCTTCTCCATTCTTCTTCTTTCGATCTTCTTCTTCCATTCTTCATCTTTCGATCTTCTTCTTCTTCATTCTTCTTCTTCCGATCTTCTTCTTCCATTCTTCTTCTTTCGATCTTCTTCTTCCATTCTTCATCTTTCGATCTTCTTCTTCCATTCTTCTTCTTCCGATCTTCTTCTTCCATTCTTCTTCTTCTTCCGATCTTCTTCTTCCATTTTTCATATTCCAATCTTCTTCTTCCATTCTTCTTCTTCCGATCTTCTTCTTCCTTTCTTCTTCTTCCGATCTTTTTTTTCCATTCTTCTTCTTCCGATCTTGTTCTTCCATTCTTCTTCTTCCGATATTCTTGTTCCATTCTTCTTCTTCTAATCTTCTTCTGATCTTCTTCTTCCATTCTTCTTCCATTCTTCTTCTTCCGATCTTATTGTTTCCATTCTTCTTCCTCCTCCGATGTTCTTCTTCCATTCTTCTTCTTCTTATCTTCTTCCTCCATTCTTCTTCTTCCGATCTTCTTCTTTCGATCTTCTTCTTTCATTCTTCTTCTTCCATTCTTGTTCTTCCATTCTTCTTCTCTCCATCTTCTTCTTCCATTCCTCTTCTTCCATTTTTCTTCTACTACCGATCTCTTCTTCCAATATTCTTCTTCCATTCCTCTTCTTCCAATCGTCTTCTTCCATTCTTCTTCTTTCAATCTTCTTCCGTTCTTCTTCTTCCATTCTTCTTCTTCCGATCTTCTTCTTCTGATCCTGCCGCTTGACTCGAACGTGGAGGATTGCCTCGTCACTCCTTCGTCTAGCCTTCTGTTCTGCAGGAACGCTCCAAGAACCACCGCCGGAACTCCAAACGCTGCCTGCAAAACACACAGACGGCGCCTCTGGCGGCCGTTGTAGCTCCGACGCTCAAGTCAGGCAACAGGAACACCAAAACTATATCTGAATCTCTCTGTGAGACTCGTGTGTAACTGAAACTCTCAAATGTGTAAGCTGTAAGAATCTGTCAAACCTCTTTTCAATTTCGTTAAGAGTTTGTATATATACCTGAGTCTTTCTCTCTCCTGACGGTTATTCCTCTTGACACGTGGATAACATCTGGTCGTACACGTGTCACCATCTGGAGTATCTACAGCTGAAACGTTACTTCCACTGTGCCCCTGCGACTAAGTTATCCACACAGGGAGTAGCTTAGTACACAGGCTACTCTGGGCACAACCTTAACATGGCGAGCTGGTTAACCCTGGGCATTGCAGCTCACACTACACATGGTGGCAGATATGCCACTTATCCTCTGTACTTAGACCATACAACAAGTGCTTGCCAAGTCTTCTCAAACACCCGGCGATGTGCTCTTTCGGCGACTTGCTGACCACCTGATCTCCTAACCTTAACACACGGTGATCATGTGCAATCTAGGCGATTACTGATCCATACCGGCGATGAGTGATTACTCATCCTCAAGGCGATAGGCGATTACTCACCTCAAGGCGATAGGCGATTACTCATCCTCAACGCGATAGGCGATTACTCACCTCAAGGCGATAGGCGATTACTCATCATCACAGGCGATAGGCGATTACTCATCCTCAACGCGATAGGCGATTACTCACCTCAAGGCGATAGGCGATTACTCATCATCACAGGCGATAGGCGATTACCATTCTGAGTGATCGCCTCCCTGATTCGCCTACTATCCTCTACCACGTGTTACCCTGTGAATGGTCCACGTGGTCAACTACTGTTGATGTCATCGACTACCGATGACCGAGCGGATCATCTTCCATTCCTCCTCTTCCGATCTTTTGCTTCCATTCTTCTTCTTTGATTCCTCCTCTTCCGATCTTTTGCTTCCATTCTTCTGCTTCCGATCTTCTTCTTTCCATTTTTATTCTTCCAATCTTCTTCCATTCTTCTTCTTCCGATCTTCTTCTTCCATTCTTCTTTTTCCGATCTTCTTCTTCCATTCTTCTTCTTCCGATCTTCTTCTTCCATTCTTCTTCTTCCGATCTTCTTCTTCCATTCTTCTTCTTCCATTCCTCTTCTTCCGATCTTCTTCTAATATTATTCTTCCATTCTTCTTCTTCCGATGTTCTTCTTCCATTCTTCTTCCTCCGATGTTCTTCTTCCATTCTTCTCCTTCCGATCTTCTTCTTCCATTCTTCTCCCTCCGATCTTCTTTTTCTATTCTTCTTCTTCCGATCTTCTTCTTCTGATGGAGATCAAGCTCAAGAGGACATGGAGGCCAATCATCACGAAGAAGAAGAGGTTGAGGACGTTCATGGAGATCAAAGTCAACCTCAAAGGCTCACAAGAAGCATGTTCAAAGCTTTAGGAGCAAGGGGACGTTTATTTTCCCTTTTTGTAATTTCTTTGTGTGAGGGTGCTTAGAGGAAAACATGAGAAACCTCTTATGTTAAAGCATCTTTAGGTCTTTAGTTAGGAGCATTAGGAGGGGAGTGCGTTAGTAGATAGGTGTAGAAGTTAAAATAGGAGGTGCCAAAGTGAGAAAAGAAGTTGTTCCGGTCGGTCATCGGTAGTCGATGACATCAGCAGCAGTTGACCACGTGGACCATTCACAGAGTAACACGTGGTAGAGGATAGCAGGCGAAGTAGAGAGGCGATCACTCAGAATGGTAATCGCCTGTCGCCTGTGATGTTGAGTAATCGCCTATCGCCTTGAGGTGAGTAATCGCCTATCGGCTGAGGATGAGTAATCGGTCATCGCCGGTATGGATGAGTAATCGCCCAGATTGCACATGATTGCCATGTGTTAAGGTTAGGAGATCAGGTGGTTAGCAAGTCACCGAAAGAGCACATCGCCGGGTGTTTGAGAAGACTTGGCAAGCACTTGTTGTATGGTCTAAGTACAGAGGATAAGTGGCATATCTGCCACCATGTGTAGTGCGAGCTGCAATGCCCGGAGTAGCCTGCTTACTAAGCTACTCCCTGTGTGGATAACTTAGTCACAGGGGCACAGTGGAAGTAACGTTTCAGCTGTAGACACTCCAGATGATGACACGTGTACGACCAAATGTTATCCACATGTCAGGAGGAATAACCGTCAGGAGAGAGAAAGACTCAGGTATATATACAAACTCTTAACGAAATTAGAGGGAAGTTTTTACAGATTCTTAGAGCTCACACACTTGAGAGTTTCAGTCACACACGGGTCTCACAGAGAGATTCAGATATAGTTTTAGTGTTCCTGTTGCCTGACTTGAGCGTCGGAGCTACAACGGCCGCTAGAGGCACCGTCTGTGTGTTTTGCAGGCAGCGTTTGGAGCTCCGGCGGTGGTTCTTGGAGCGTTCCTGCAGAACAGAGGGCTAGACAAAGGAGTGACGAGGCAATCCTCCACGTTCGAGTCAAGCGGCGGGATCATTTGGCGCCCACCGTGGGGCCCGTGTAAATCTGGTTCCCATCCACATCGCAGTTTTGAAGTTTCTTGAGGTTTCTTGAAGTTTCTTGGAGCTTCTTGATCATTTCGTCGAGGTTTCTTGAAGTTACGTCGAAGTGCAGAGGAGATGAGTAGAAGAACCAGGCAAACCTCACCTGCGTCATCTGCTGAAGAAGGAGCTGTTACCATGGCGCAGGTAGTGGAGATGATGCGCACGCTGCAAGATAGCGTCGCGGAATCGAGAGTTGAGCAAGAGAGGATGCGTGCAGAGTTGGCTGCATCGCAGAGAAGAAACGAAGAGTTGAACCGTATGAATGAAGAGTTGCGTAGGGAATTGCAGGCGCAGAAGGAGCGCGCAGCCGAAGAGAGGACATCGACGCCACCGTCGCCTCCGCGAGCATTCCCTATGCCTTTCTCCCCCGAAATCATGAACACGGTGGTGCCTCCCAATCTGGTGGGACTGAAAGCGTCGTTCACGGGGGCGGAAGATCCAGAAGCACACCTGACAGCCTTCCACACTCAGATGATGCTGACTGGAGGTTCAGATGCTGTGTACTGCAAGATGTTCATGAGCACGCTGAGCGGAGTGGCTATGGAGTGGTTCGTGAGCCTGCCAGAGGGCCACGTCACTTCCTTCCATCAGTTCGCGAAGCTGTACACGGAGCAGTACATCATTAACCGACCTGCGCCAGTAGTGTCCTACGCCCTGTTTGACGTGCGCCAGTATCAGGGGGAGCCGTTGAGGGACTACCTCAATCGCTTTGGGGCGCAGGTGGTGAGATTGCCCAGCAAGGACGAGGACATGCTGGTGCATGCGTTCAAGAGAGGTGTCCTCCCTGGTCCTTTCAGTGAATCGCTCATCAGGAGCCACCCTGCCACCTTCACCGAGATACGGCGACGTGCGGTGGCACACATAGTAGCAGAGACCAAGGTCTCTGAGAAGAGAGGAAGTGCTGCACCGTCGAAGCCACGTGGAGGTCAGGGGAATCAACAGCAACAGGCGCGGGTGCATGAGGTCAAGGAAGGGAGGAAGGAGCAGAGAAGGTCTCGCCCTTATGCACCAAGGAAGGACCAGACCAGGGGGCGTGCAAGCAACGCACCCCCCAGGTATGATTTCATGATAAATTTGGTAGAGCTGATCGCCATCCCTGCTGTGGCAGCAAGACTCCATGTGCCAGAAAAGACCGACAGGGTACTTGGAGGGAGGAAGGATGAGTGGTGTGAATTCCATCAAGCTTATGGACATACACTCCATAATTGCCTGGCGTTGGGGCGTCAGCTTGCTGAGTTGGTGGAGACAGGATTCCTGACCGATTACCTGTGGAAGACACAAGGTGATCGTGCTTCGGGGTCCCAGGAAGGCGACCAGCAGCATGAGCTCCCTGTGTTTGGGGAGGTGAGGTGATGGAAGAGGCTACACTGGGGGGGCTCCCAGAGCTGAAGCGGAAGGCATGATCGCCCCACGTGTGTGCATCGTCAGGGCGGTCATCGCCGGTTAAAGGAGACCCCATCAAGAATGGTTGAGATGTTGAAGAATGGAGCTTGTCGGCTGGCGACTCTGGACGTAACGACTATTCCCAGTACCCAGGACGCCACACGCTTCTTTCTTGCTTTCGTTAAGTTGTAAAGTAGATGCGCTATCGCGCTGAACACATACTTAGTGTATTAAACAGTTGAGCAGATCAGGGGCACTCTTTTTAACGATGCCACCCAATAAAAGATTTTCAGTGCATAAAGTGTGCGAGTGTTCCCAGTTTGAAGTTCCCCTTGCCCCAGGTGCAAGACCAAGTGATCGGTGGTGAGTTACCAAGTGGCCACCACCCGCAGATCAGCCCCCAGATAAGCGCTGGGATGTAGAGCGCGATCAGCCATCGGTGCATGTAGAGAGTGAGTACTCGGTCGGTGCAGGGTCATCGGTGTCTTGCTAACACGTGTTAAGTTGGGACCCAAGTTCCCAGCGAGAGCGTTAAGCATGCACCTCGTATGATTCCAGAAGAAGAGGTCCTCGCCGGTCGGGACGTCAGTGAACGCGCGATGAGGCAATGCAGGTAGGGCGCGCCCAGTGTGTGCGCTTAGACAGCCACGCTTGGCGCCCCCCCTGGGAGCGTGCACCCACGAGAAAGTCCTCACCTCTGCTTTATACAGCAAGGTTGAGGCGAGAGAAAGTCCTCCTCCTTTGCTTTTTACAGTAAGGTTGAGGCAACAGAGAAAGTCCTCACCTCTGCTTTATACAGCAAGGTTGAGGCGAGAGAAAGTCCTCTTCCTTTGTTTTTTACAGCAAAGTTGAGGCAACGGAGAAAGTCCTCACCTTTGCTTTTTACAGCAAGGTTGAGGCAACGGAGAAAGTCCTCACCTTTGCTTTTTACAGCAAGGTTGAGGCAACGGAGAAAGTCCTCACCTTTGCTTTTTACAGCAAGGTTGAGGCAACGGAGAAAGTCCTCACCTTTGCTTTTTACAGCAAGGTTGAGGCAACGGAGAAAGTCCTCACCTTTGCTTTTTACAGCAAGGTTGAGGCAACAGAGAAAGTCCTCTTCCTCTGCTTTATACAGCAAGGTTGAGGCAAGAGAAAGTCCTCTTCCTCTGCTTTATACAGCAAGGTTGAGGCCAGAGGAAGTCCTCCTTGCCTTTGAGCAAGTGCAGGCACCAGAGGAAGTCCTCCTTGCCCTAGAGCAAGTGCAGGCACCAGAGGAAGACCTCCTTGCCCTTGAGCAAGTGCAGGCGAGAAAGAGGAAGTCCTCCTTGCCCTTGAGCAAGTGCAGGCGAGAACAGAGGAAGTCCTCCTTGCCTTTGAGCAAGTGCAGGCACCAGAGGAAGTCCTCCTTGCCCTTGAGCAAGTGCAGGCACCAAAGGAAGTCCTCCTTGCCCTTGAGCAAGTGCAGGCGAGAACAGAGGAAGTCCTCCTTGCCTTTGAGCAAGTGCAGGCACCAGAGGAAGTCCTCCTTGCCCTTGAGCAAGTGCAGGCACCAAAGGAAGTCCTCCTTGCCCTTGAGCAAGTGCAGGCGAGAACAGAGGAAGTCCTCCTTGCCCTTGAGCAAGTGCAGGCGAGAACAGAGGAAGTCCTCCTTGCCTTTGAGCAAGTGTAGGCAACAGAGGAAGACCTCCTTGCCTTTGAGCGAGTGCAGGCGAGAAAGAAGAAAGTCCTCCCTCGACTTTGTACAGCGAGGTGCAGGCGAGTGAAAGTCCTCACCTCGACTTTGTACAGCGAGGCTGAGGCAAGAGAGAAAGTCCTCTCCCTTTGCTTCTTACAGCAAGGTTGAGGCGAGAGAACCAAGTCCTCACCTCGACTTTGTATAGCGAGGCTGAGGCATGAGGAAAAGTCCTCTTTCCATTGCTTTTTACAGCAAGGTTGAGGCAAGAGAACCAAGTCCTTTCCCTCTGCTTTTACAGCGACGCTGAAGTGAGGGAAGTAAGACCTGACCCACGACTTCTTACAGCAAGGTTGGGACAAGAGGGGTCATCGAGAAGCACTTTTCTTCCCCAAAACACAGGCGTCATAGTTGGTGTTCAGACCCTCTATGCACTCAGCGCTGGTGTGGCAGAGAAGTGCAGCGAAGCCAGAAGCGCGATGACTGATCGGTGGTGCGCTAACACGCTAGTCGATGGTCGGTGGTAGAAGCAAGTTCTGCTGCGTGAAGCCGAAGCGTTTAGGCCCGTTAAGTCAGTCATCCAGCGCAAAGTTATGTTGAAGGCAATGCTAAGGCAACAGTTAGCCGCGATCAAGTCAGAGGCCAAGTTTGAGGGGTTGCAGTTAGATCGCGCTAAAGCCTAAGCTAGTTAACAGTTAGTCACATGCAGAGAGTTAAAGAGAAGAAACGCAGCGAACTCCAGCGCGTTTGAGAAGAAGAAAACAGAGAAGGTGAATCTCTAGATGATCCAGAGAGATGCTTCGAATGTTTGAAGGCGAAGACAAAGGAATGAAACAGTGTTAGTACCAGAGTGTGCGCTGCTGTAGACCGCCAGAAGATGATTTCTTAGTCTCTTCGCTGAGAACAAGTTCACAGCTCGAGACTGGGGGGCTTGTGTTCCGGTCGGTCATCGGTAGTCGATGACATCAGCAGCAGTTGACCACGTGGACCATTCACAGAGTAACACGTGGTAGAGGATAGCAGGCGAAGCAGAGAGGCGATCACTCAGAATGGTAATCGCCTGTCGCCTGTGATGTTGAGTAATCGCCTATCGCCTTGAGGTGAGTAATCGCCTATCGGCTGAGGATGAGTAATCGGTCATCGCCGGTATGGATGAGTAATCGCCCAGATTGCACATGATCGCCATGTGTTAAGGTTAGGAGATCAGGTGGTCAGCAAGTCGCCGAAAGAGCACATCGCCGGGTGTTTGAGAAGACTTGGCAAGCACTTGTTGTATGGTCTAAGTACAGAGGATAAGTGGCATATCTGCCACCATGTGTAGTGCGAGCTGCAATGCCCGGAGTAGCCTGCTTACTAAGCTACTCCCTGTGTGGATAACTTAGTCACAGGGGCACAGTGGAAGTAACGTTTCAGCTGCAGACACTCCAGATGATGACACGTGTACGACCAGATGTTATCCACATGTCAGGAGGAATAACCGTCAGGAGAGAGAAAGACTCAGGTATATGTACAAACTCTTAACGAAATTAGAGGGAAGTTTTTACAGATTCTCAGAGCTCACACACTTGAGAGTTTCAGTCACACACGGGTCTCACAGAGAGATTCAGATATAGTTTTAGTGTTCCTGTTGCCTGACTTGAGCGTCGGAGCTACAACGGCCGCTAGAGGCGCCGTCTGTGTGTTTTGCAGGCAGCGTTTGGAGCTCCGGCGGTGGTTCTTGGAGCGTTCCTGCAGAACAGAGGGCTAGACGAAGGAGTGACGAGGCAATCCTCCATGTTCGAGTCAAGCGGCGGGATCAGAAGTCATACCTTCCTCATGACTTGTTTTGGCGCCATTTTCATTTGAATTTGGGGGGGAATTTTTGAATTCATTTAGCTTGCATTTCAGCACCTTCACATTATAAATTAAGGTGCTGTCCTTGTATTTTAGAGATTTGAATTTTTGAATTTTGAATTAGAGAAACTTTACTCAATTTTTGAGTGAGCATTGGAGAGCTTTGCATCTTCTTCACTAGTCTTATCTTGAAGGTTCAATGGTTACCTCAAGTGGCGGCTTGCACACTCATCTAGGAGCCTTCATCCTCTTAGTGGCGTGATCATCCAACCATACCTCCATCTTCATGAGCATTCTCTTCTCCTTCCTTCCTTCTATTTTAGTTTTCATCTCTTAGCTTGTGTTCTTGTGTTTTGGTTCGGTGCCTTTAATTTCCAGCACTTATATTCAGTTTTCTATCACTTTAATCGGTTCAATTTGACAATAATTGGAACTTCCATATGAGTTTGTGTTTTGGCATTAGTTTTTGGTGAGTTCTTGACTTAGAACATTGATCCAATTCTAAGAAAAAGTGCCTCTCTAATGACCAACTCAATATGTTTCCTAAGAATGTCAAGAACCTTTCATCTTATGTTCTTGAATTCACATCATCTTCCATTCTTCTTCTTCGGATCTTCTTTTTCCATTCTTCTTCTTCCGAACTTCTTCTTCCATTCTTCTTTTTCCATTCTTCTTCTTCCATTCTTCTTCTTCCGATCTTCTTCTTCCATTCATCTTCTTCCGATCTTCTTCTTCCATTCTTCTTCTTCCGATCTTCTTCTTCCATTCTTCTTCTTCTGATCTTCTTCTTCCAATATTCTTCTTCCATTCTTCTTCTTTCGATGTTCTTCTTCCATTCTTCTTCCTCCGATGTTCTTCTTCTTCATTCTTCCTCTTCCGATCTTCTTCTTCCATTCTTCTTCTTCCGATCTTCTTCTTCCAATCTTCTTCTTCCGATCTTCTTCTTCCATTCTTCTTCTTCCGATCTTCTTCTTCCATTCTTCTTCTTCCGATCTTCTTCTTCCATTCTTCATATTCCGATCCTCTTTCGATCATCTTCTTCCGATCTTCTTCTTCCGATCTTCTTCTTCTATTCTTCTTCTTTCATTCTTCTTCTTCCGATCTTCTTCTTCCATTCTTCTTCTTCCGATCTTCTTCTTCCATTCTTCTGCTTCCGATCTTCTTCCTCCATTCTTCTTCTTCCATTCTTCTTCTAACGATCTTCTTCTTCCATTCTTCTTCTTTCGATCTTCATCTTCCATTCTTTTTCTTCTTCTTCCAATCTTCTTTCGATATTCTTCTTCCATTCTTCTTCTTCCGATCTTCTTCTTCCATTCTTCTTCTTCCATTCGTCTTCTTCTGATCTTCTTCTTCCATTCTTCTTCTTCCATTCCTCTTCTTCTGATCTTCTTCTTCCATTCTTCTTCGTCCGATCTTCTTCTTTCATTCTTCTTCCGATCTTCTTCTTCCTTTATTCTTCTTCCGATCTTCACTTTCTGATCCTGAACGCTCCAAGAATCGTCGCTGGACCTCCAAACGATGCCTGCAAAACAACGCAGATGGCGCCTCTAGCGGTCGTGTGCACTCCGACGCTCAAGTCAGGCAACATGAACACCAAAAACTCTCACTGAATCTCTCTGTGAGACTCGTGTGTGCTCTCAGATCCACTTTCTCTCTCTATAACCGTTTTCTGTTATCACTGTGCAATGTGTAAGAACTCTCCCACAGTGACTCAGAGAAAACTATGTGTGAGACTGTGTAAGCTTGTAATCTCAAAAGAACACCCCTTACCTTACATGACGTGGAGTGCTTTATACCTGGGCCGCGCCTCTCTCCCAGATGGTGACACGTGGAGGCATGCAGCTGGCATCTACCGTACACACGTCACACCTGGAGGGCTTCTGCGCTTCTCTCTGTGCAGGCCGCATGCTCCCAGGAGAGCGCCAGGTGTGGCTGGTCTAAACTCACTCGCCAGGCGCATCCTGCCTGCATGGCCTCGCCGCACGTCCTCTGAGTAGGCATCATGCGAGGTGCATGCGTAACGTTCTCACTGGGAACCTTGGTCCCAGCTTAACACGCGTTGGCAAGAACCCCGATGACCGATCGCCCCTTGCATGCACTTATGACCGATCGCGCTCTTCATGCAGTAACACCCAACCGGTGCCTTATAACTTTCCCCCGATGACCGGGCGGTGCCTCGTAACTTTCCTCTGATGACCGGGCAGTGCCTCATAACTTTCCCCCGATGACCGGGTGGTGCCTCATAACTTCCCCTCGATGATCGGGCGTGCCTCATAATCCACCGACGTCCGTGCGGTGCTTCCAGGCGCTTATCTGGGCACCGCTCTAGGGGTGGTCGCCACTTGGTATCTGACTATCGATCACCGTTCTAGGTGATATCGTCCCTGATTCACTTTGTAAGGACCTGTAAAATTGAATTGGAATAAAAAGGGTTATATTTTAAAAGAATTCTATGTATGTTTTATTTAAAATAAAAAGGGAGGAAAAGTTAAGTTTAGAAGGCTATGAGATCGCCGGTCGCCTGCTACACATGAGCGCCAGGTGGACGTCGCCAGGGCGCGAGGCATGCAGGCATCGCGCGGGCGCGAGAGGCATGCGAGCATCGCGCGGGCGCGAGGCATGCGGGCATTGTTAGGGCGCGAGGCATGTGGACGTGGCCAAGGCGCGAGAGGCATGCGGGCTTTGCCAGGGCGCGAGGCATGTGGACGTGGCCAAGGCGCGAGAGGCATGCGGGCTTTGCCAGGGCGCGAGGCATGTGGACGTGGCCAAGGCGCGAGAGGCATGCGGGCATCGCCAGGACGTGATGCATGTGGACGTGGCCAGGGCGCGAGAGTTATGAGGGCGTCGCCAGGGAAGACATCGGTCGTCTCCCAGAGGAAGACATCGGTTGTCTTCCAGGGCGAAGGAGACATCGGTCGTTCGCCAGGATGAGTCAGCAGTGGAAAGTTATCGCGCGACGTCGAGTTTCACACAGAGTAAAGTGGGACCCAGACTCCCAGCATGAAACGTCCTGCACACGCGCCACGTAGACAAAAAGGGTGGTTTAGAGTGGTGACATCAGAATGTTGGCATGCGCAGGAGACACTCGCGGTCGTACTGTTCAGAGCAGTGGTTGGCATGCACAAGCGACAACAGCGGTAGTACTGTTCAGAGCAGTGGTTGGCATGCACCAGAGACAACAGTGGTCGTACTGTTCAGGGCAGTGGTTCTCAGGCTTTCCTGCAGAAGGGGTGGCAGCAGCAGCATGCGTGGACAGGTAAGTTGGGATTCAAAAGCCACTGCGGGAAGGCAAAGAACGTTACAGACTCAAGAGTGTTAGAGTGAGTGCAAACTTCCTCCCTCCCTTCTTCCCTTCCTTGCGTTGAGACTCAGGCAACCTCCAGCATCAACGCGACAAGCGACGTTGCCCTTAGAGCACCTAAGAGGTTCTCTGCAAGTTCTACAGACCAGGCGCTGAAAACAGAGCTAAGGCATCCTTCAGGCTCGGTGGGTTTTGAGCTCGCGGTATTTTTACGCAAGTCCAGGTAAGGGGAGCTAGACTTCATTTTCAATACAAGCCATAGTTTAGCTATTTCTGAAGTGAGGGCGACGTGGTCGCCGGTTTTCGTTTTCATCTTTGTAAAATGCTCTGTGCTATGTGTTTGGGCGACGTGGTCGCCGGTTTCAAATGCAGACTTCGAAATACCCTGTTTTTGAACTAGATCGCCGGTTTTGGCGTTGTTTACGAACTCCCTGTTTTTGATGTTGCTTTGAAACGGTATGAGATTTAAATGAGATATTCGAAAATAAGAACCTTGGAGTGAGCTTTTGCTGTGATTGAAATCTTTCCTTTAAATGTTATGAGATGTGTTGCATGATGTGAATGTGGGATCAAGGCATAGTATTTTCAGGAAAGAAAATACCGTGTAAGATCGTGTAGGATGTGCATTGATCGGTGATGTCTATAATGAGATTATCCTGACTCTCCTGAGATAATGAATTCACATAGATGAAGTTATTCAGGCGTTGAGAGTCGAAGGAGGTCCATATGTATGGGTGAGTCGTGTGAAAAAGAACGAGCTCGGCCTGTTATATGGATTAACCCTGTCATACTGTGAGAATGATGAACTTGAGATTGAGATTGTGTTGATGCGCATAGCTGTGGAAACATTACAACAGCTTAGTATGACAGGTGCAGAATCTCTGAGTCTAGTCAATGCACGAGTCTTCCGGAAGTAGTGTCAAGTGTCTTGTGTGCTGAGTCAGTGGTAGTCTGACGTGAGAAATGAAAAACATTGAATTGATAGACACTTGGTGCATTATGTGAATAGAACGACTCTTGAAAATATTGTGAAACATGTGATTTCTTGATGGCTGTGTGATATGAATGAGAAAGTCATGGACTCTTGCGAATGTTTAAAAAGGCTGATCTACGTAGGTTGTCCAGTTTAAAATTTAAAGTTTAAAAATATCTAGCTTACCCTTTGTATTGTTCTCTGGCTGTTTTCTCTTAAAACTGTGATGATCGTGTATTTTACACGGGAGCAGATGATTTTCCAGGAAGTAGAGCTCCTTAGTGAGTGATCCCCGGAAGGAGATCGCCTGATTTCTGTTCTGGTAGCAGATCGGCTGTTTTGGGTCCTCTGATAGGAGATCGGCCTCGTCCGATGGGAGATCGGTCTCTTCCGATAGGAGATCGCCTGCTTTGTTTTTTTTACTGTATTTTGTTTATGTTTCTGGAAAATTTGACCGAATTTGTATTAAACTCCCTGTGAGGAGAAACTACATTTCATATATATAATATTTTGTTCACTTCAATCTATTTGTTACCTTTATTTTCATTATATACATTTGTATAGTAATTTGGCGGGATGTTACATTAATGGTATCAGAGCAGTTCGTCCTTAGGATGACCTGAGGGCTGTGGATCCATTGTGTTTCTTCTGCTCATAAAATCTATTTGAGTTTTAAATAACAACTATAGTGAAAGGTTTTCAAAAACGTTTTTAGTATTGAAATTTTGTGTGTGCCTTAGTGAATGTATGCTCTAATTGAAAATCTTGGTATTAAGAAGGAGAAGATCCTGATAAAGTAATGAGGGTGCACACTCATAACTGGATCGAGATGATTCTTAATCTTAATTCCAAAGGTTTGATGTTTAGCCTACATTGAATTCTGGTGTGATTTATTTAGTGTTCTTGTAATTGACTGAGAGTGGTCGTTTGGATTGATGTTTACACACCGGTAACTGTTCTGGTGTTTTGTTTGAAGTTATAAGTGTGATAATCCTGTTGATGAGCTCAAATTCTTAATGATTTTGAGATGCTGACCTTTGTAAGGTCTATATGTTACCTCCTGAATGAATTGATTTCTTATCGATCTCATTCTTGTAGTTGTAGGGAATATAGGAACCTGTAGTTTCAAATCTGAAACGAAGAGAGATGGCACGTAGACCTTCTACCCCTCCCCAATCTTCTTCGGAGATGAGCCAGATTGCTAAAGCTATCGAGATGATGGCGACTGCCATTCAACAGCAGAATGCAGCGATGGCTCAGAACCATCAAGCTACAATGCACCACTGGGAAACTGCTCGGTCGGCTGAGACAAACTCCCACGGCGGTCAGCCTCAAGAACAGATGGGACTGACTGAGTTCATGAGGCATAACCCACCCAAGTTTAGTGGGAATGCTACCCCTGATCAGGCAGATCAGTGGGTCAGAGAGGTGGAGAAAATCTTTAGGGCGACCTCTTGCCCTGAAGAGAAGAAATTGCTGTTCGCCACTTATTTGCTATCAGGAGAAGCTGAGTTCTGGTGGATGGGAGCTCAGCAGATGATGGATGCCCGAGGGGATGTATTGGATTGGGAGAGCTTCAGGGTGAAGTTCTTGGAGAAATACTTCCCTGACAGCGCCAAGTTTGCGAGGGAAGCTGAGTTCCTGAAGCTGGAGCAGGGGGATATGTCAGTGAACGCCTATGCTGCTCGTTTTGAGTACCTCGCCCGGTTCTATACTCAGGCGACCTCCGAGGCCTGGAGGTGTAGGAAGTTCGAAGAGGGACTGAAGCACGGGCTGAAGAGGACCATAGCCCCGATGTGCATAAGGGAATTTCACGCCTTAGTAGAGAAGGCGAAGATGGTGGAGACCCTAGAAAAGGGTGATTCTCGGGTGATCAGGTCACACCCAGGAGGTTCTTCCAGTGGGAAAGCTAAGGCACAGCACCCACAAAGCAAGCCCTATGCGAGACCTCCACCACATCGGGCGGGAACAGCGTCATCCCAGTTTCAGCAACAACAACCTTGGAGACCCAAGTGTTTCCATTGTGGTGGGTCACACACGCCCAATGTGTGCCCCAAGAAGACTTCAGAGAGAAGATGTTTTACCTGCCAAAAGACGGGACACGTTGCTAGAGAGTGCCCTAGCAGGAATGGGGCGACCCAACCCAGTGGCTCTCAGCAGATGAGGAACGAAGGGGGCAGACCTCAGGCAACAGGGAGAGTGTTTGCCATGTCAGGAGCAGAGGCGACTCAGTCAGGTAACCTCGTGAAGGGTATATGTTTTATAGCTGGTAGGGGTGTAAAAGCTTTGTTTGATTCTGGAGCGACACACTCCTTTGTGTCAAGCCTGTGTGTAGCTGAGTTGGGCCTTCTAGTGAAGGAGTTACCTTTCGAACTGTTGGTCTCTACACCTGCGTCAGGACAGGTGTCAACCTCTACAGTTTGCCCCGAATGTCCAGTGATAGTAGAGGGACGCAGATTCAAAGTGAACTTGATCTGCCTACCTCTTCAGGACCTGGATGTTATCCTGGGAATGGATTGGCTAGCTGCCAATCACGTTCTCATAGACTGCGGTAGTCAGAAGGTAGCGTTTCCAGACCCCCAAGAATCAGAGGTGATATCAGTTCAGCACGGGTGGTCAGAGTTGGAAGAAGGGGCGAGGTGCTTCGTGATGCTAGCTCGGTTGGAAGTGAAGAATGAAGGGGACGTAAGCAGAATACACGTGGTGAAAGATTTCACGGATGTATTTCCAGAAGAGGTACCTGGGTTACCCCCTAAGAGAGAAGTGGAATTCTCTATTGACTTGGTACCTAGAGCTGGACCAGTGTCAATGGCACCTTACAGGATGGCACCAGCCGAGTTAGTAGAGTTAAAGAAGCAAGTGGAGGAGTTACTGGAGAAACAATTCATCAGACCCAGTGTATCTCCATGGGGGGCTCCAGTGCTCCTAGTCAAGAAGAAGGATGGGGGGTCTCGGCTGTGTATAGATTACAGGCAGTTGAACAAGTTGACCATCAAGAACAAGTACCCCCTACCTAGGATTGATGATTTGATGGATCAAATACATGGAGCCTCGGTGTTCTCCAAGATTGACCTGAGATCGGGGTACCACCAAATTTTGGTTAAAGCTGATGATGTGCAAAAGACAGCTTTTAGGTCTCGGTATGGGCATTATGAGTATGTGGTGATGCCGTTTGGGGTCACAAATGCTCCAGCCCTGTTCATGGACTACATGAATAGGATTTTTCGCCCTTTCTTGGATAAGTTTGTGGTGGTCTTCATAGACGACATACTCATTTACTCAAGGACCGAGGAAGAGCATGAAGAACACCTGAGGACAGTATTGGAGATACTGAGGGAGAAGCAGCTCTATGCCAAGTTCTCGAAGTGTGAGTTCTGGCTGAGGGAAGTCAACTTCTTGGGACATGTGATATCTGCCCAGGGGATCTCGGTTGATCCAGCCAAAGTGGAGGCAGTGCTTCTATGGGAACGTCCTAAGACAGTTACTGAAATAAGGAGTTTTGTGGGCCTAGCTGGCTACTATCGGCGGTTTATTGAGGACTTTTCCAAGGTAGTGGCTCCTTTAACACAGCTGACCCGCAAGGATCAACCTTTTGCTAGGACCGACCGATGTGAGCAGAGCTTCAAGGAACTAAAGGAAAGGCTGACTAGTGCTCCAGTGCTGGTGATCCCCGAGGTAGGAAGATCTTTTGATGTCTACTGTGACGCTTCACATCAGGGTCTGGGATGTGTTTTAATGCAAGAGAGAAGAGTGGTTGCATATGCTTCAAGGCAACTCAAGGTTCATGAGAGAAACTACCCTACGCATGATTTGGAGTTGGCGGAGGTGGTATTTGTAACATCCCGCCAAATTACTATACAAATGTATATAATGAAAATAAAGGTAATAAATAGATTGAAGTGGACAAAATATTATATATATGAAATGTGGTTTCTCCTCACAGGGAGTTTAATACAAATTCGGTCAAATTTTCCAGAAACATAAACAAAATACAGTAAAAAAAACAAAGCAGGCGATCTCCTATCGGAAGAGACCGATCTCCTATCGGAAGAGGCCGATCTCCTATCGGAGGACCCAAAACAGCCGATCTGCCCCCAGAACATAAATCCGGCGATCTCCTCCCGGCGACCACTCACTAAGGAGCTCTACTTCCTGGAAGATCATCTGCTCCCGTGTAAGTTATACACGATCATCACAGTTTTAAGAGAACAGCCACAGAACCAAAACACGCAGGGTAAGCTAGATATTTTAAAGAGAGTTTAAATAAGGATAGTTAAAATAAAATCAAGGTAAACAATTTCAAGATATTCACGTAAAGTTATCAAGTTTCTCATACTCTTCACCTGATCGCCCAGAAATCACACATTTTGCAATACTTTCCAGATTCATTCTATTTCACAACTGTATCAAGTGTCTATCAATTTCAAGTTCCTCATTTCACATGTCAGACCACCACTGACTCAGCACACAAGACACTTGACACTACTTCCGGAAGACTCATGCATTGATTAGACTCAGAGATCTGCACCCGTCATACCATACCACTGTGAAATCCACACAGGGTCGCTGTGAATCCACACAGCATGCGCATATATAATCTCAATGTCAATAGTTCTCCCGGTATGACAAGGTTAATCCATAGAACAGGCGGAGCTCGTTCTTTTTCACACGAGACGCCCATTCATATGAACCTCCTTCGACTCTCACCAACTGAGTAACTTCCTCTATGTGATTCCATTTTCTCAGCAGAGTCAGGATATCCCCTTAGGAATCACCGATCAATGCACATCCTACACGATCTTACACGGTATTTTCTTTCCTGAAAATACTATGCCTCGATCCCACATTCACCACATTCAACACATCACATAGCACTTAAAGGAACAATTTCAATCACAGCAAAAGCTCACTCCAAGGTTCTTATTTCCGAATATCTCATTTAAATCTCATACCGTTTCAAAGCAACATCAAAAACAGGGAGTTCGTAAACAACGCCAAAACCGGCGATCTAGTTCAAAAACAGGGTATTTCGAAGTCTGCATTTAAAACTGGCGACCACGTCGCCCAAACACATAGCACAGAGCATTTTACAAAGATGAAAACGAAAACCGGCGACCACGTCGCCCTCACTTCAGAAATAGCTAAACTATGGCTTGTATTGAAAATGAAGTCTAGCTTCCCTTACCTGGACTTGCATAAAATACTGCGAGCTCAAAACCCACCGAGCCTGAAGGATGCCTTAGCTCTGTTTTCAGCACCTGGTCTGTAGAACTTGCAGAGAACCTCTTAGGTGCTCTAAGGACAACGTCGCTTGTCATACTGATGCTGGAGGTTGCCTGAGTCTCAACGCAAGGAAGGGAAGAAGGGAGGGAGGAAGTTTGCACTCACTCTAACACTGTAACGTTCTTTGCCTTCCCGCAGTGGCTTTTGAATCCCAACTTACCTGTCCACGCATGCTGCTGCTGCCACCCCTTCTGCAGGAAAGTCTGAGAACCACTGCCCTGAACAGTACGACCACTGTTGTCTCTGGTGCCTGCCAACCACTGCTCTGAACAGTACTACCACTGTTGTCGCTTGTGCATGCCAACCACTGCTCTGAACAGTACGACCGCGAGTGTCTCCTGCGCATGCCAACATTTTGATGTCACCACTCTAAACCACCCTTTTTGTCTACGTGGCGCGTGTGCAGGACGTTTCATGCTGGGAGTCTGGGTCCCACTTTACTCTGTGTGAAACTCGACGTCGCGCGATAACTTTCCACTGCTGACTCATCCTGGCGAACGACCGATGTCTCCTTCGCCCTGGAAGACGACCGATGTCTTCCTCTGGGAGATGACCGATGTCTTCCCTGGCGACGCCCTCATAACTCTCGCGCCCTGGCCACGTCCCCATGCATCGCGCCCTGGCGATGCCCGCATGCCTCTCGCGCCTTGGCCACGTCCACATGCCTCGCGCCCTGGCAAAGCCCGCATGCCTCTCGCGCCCGCGCGATGCCTGCATGCCTCTCGCGCCCACGCGATGCCTGCATGCCTCTCGCGCCCGCGCGATGCCTGCATGCCTCTCGCGCCCGCGCGATGCCTGCATGCCTCTCGCGCCCGCGCGATGCCTGCATGCCTCTCGCGCCCGCGCGATGCTTGCATGCCTCTCGCGCCCGCGCGATGCCTGCATGCCTCGCGCCCTGGCGACGTCCACCTGGCGCTCATGTGTAGCAGGCGACCGGCGATCTCATAGCCTTCTAAACTTAACTTTTCCTCCCCTTTTTATTTTAAATAAAACATACATAGAATTCTTTTAAAATATAACCCTTTTTATTCCAATTCAATTTTACAGGTCCTTACAGTATTTGCCTTGAAGATCTGGAGGCACTATTTATATGGAGCTCGGTTCCAGGTGTTCAGTGACCATAAGAGCCTGAAATACCTGTTCGATCATAAGGAACTAAACATGAGACAAAGAAGGTGGATGGAGTTTCTAAAGGACTACGATTTTCAACTCATGTATCATCCAGGGAAGGCCAATGTGGTGGCAGATGCCTTGAGTAGAAAATCAGTACAAGTAGCCACCATGATGATGGAAGAGCAGAAACTGATCGAGCAATTCAGAGATTTAAACCTTGGGGTAGAGTTCCACGTAAATCACATTAGTTGTAGTAAGCTGGCTATAACTAATGACTTCCTTGGAATGATAAAGGACAAGCAGTTGGAGGACCCTAGTCTGAAGCGTACTGTGGAGTCACTAGGGACCGACCAGGCTAAAGGCTTTGTGATGGGCAATGATGGGATCTTGAGATTTGAGGGCAGGATTTGCATACCGGCAAATGAAGAGTTGAAGAAGATGGTCCTAGAGGAAGGTCACAAGAGTCGCCTTAGCCTACATCCAGGCATGACCAAGATGTACCATGACTTGAAGGAGTCATTTTGGTGGTCGGGCATGAAGAGAGACATCGCCCAGTATGTTACTACCTGTTTGACGTGTCAGAAGGCAAAGGTAGAACATCAAAGGCCTGGCGGGTTGTTACAGCCATTGGATATACCTGAGTGGAAATGGGACAGCATTGCCATGGATTTTGTCACCCATTTACCCAGATCGGTAAAGGGCCATGATGCAATCTGGGTCATCACTGATCGGCTGACGAAGAGTGCTCATTTTCTTCCAGTGAATATGAGGATGCCCATGGCCAAGTTGGCACAGTTGTACATCCAGGAAATAGTGAGGCTGCATGGAGTGCCTTCCAGCATCATTTCAGATAGAGATCCCAGGTTCACTTCACGGTTTTGGCAGACCTTGCAAGAGTGCTTGGGAACTAAGTTGAGGATGAGCTCTGCATATCATCCCCAAACAGATGGTCAGTCAGAGAGAACGATCCAATCCTTGGAAGATCTGCTGAGGACGTGCGTCTTGGATCAATTGGGAAGTTGGGACGAGGTGTTGCCACTGGTGGAGTTTACCTATAATAATAGCTACCACGCCAGTATTGGGATGGCACCATATGAAGCCCTGTATGGGAGGAAATGCAGAACTCCCTTATGTTGGTACCAGGAGGGCGAGGCAGTCTTGGTTGGGCCAGAGTTGATTCAGCAGATGACCGAGAAGGTGAAACAGATACAAAGCAGAATGAAAGCTTCTCAGAGTAGGCAGAAGTCCTATGCAGATCAGAGGAGAAAGCCTTTGGAGTTTGCTGCTGGAGACCACGTGTTCATGAAAGTGACACCAACCAAGGGTGTAGGACGGGCGATCAGGTCAAAGAAGTTGTCCCCTAAGTTCGTGGGACCATATCAGATCTTAAGGAGGATTGGCCCAGTAGCTTATGAGATCGCCCTGCCTCCCCATTTAGCGAATCTGCACAATGTCTTTCACGTTTCACAGCTGAGGAAGTACATGGCAGACCCTAGTCATGTGCTGGAAGTGGACAACGTGCAGATCAGGGATGACTTGTCCTTTGAAGCGAAACCAGTCAGGATTGACGATCGTCAAAGTAAACAGCTCAGAGGCAAGACCATTAACATGGTGAAAGTGGTGTGGGATGAGCGATCGGGTGACTCAACTTGGGAGTTGGAAGAACCCATGAGAGAAGCCTATCCATATCTCTTTTCCTTGTAATTCAATTTTCGAGGACGAAAATTTTTCTTGTTGGGGAGAATGTAAGGACCTGTAAAATTGAATTGGAATAAAAAGGGTTATATTTTAAAAGAATTCTATGTATGTTTTATTTAAAATAAAAAGGGAGGAAAAGTTAAGTTTAGAAGGCTATGAGATCGCCGGTCGCCTGCTACACATGAGCGCCAGGTGGACGTCGCCAGGGCGCGAGGCATGCAGGCGATCGCGCGGGCGCGAGAGGCATGCGAGCATCGCGCGTGCGCGAGGCATGCGGGCATTGCCAGGGCGCGAGGCATGTGGACTTTGGCCAAGGCGCGAGGGCATGCGGGCTTTGGGCCAGGGCGCGAGGCATGTGGACGTGGCCAAGGCGCGAGAGGCATGCGGGCTTTGCCAGGGCGCGGGCATGTGGACGTGGCCAAGGCGCGAGAGGCATGCGGGCATCCCAGGACGCGATGCATGTGGACGTGCCAGGGCGCGAGAGTTATGAGGGCGTCGCCAGGGAAGGACATCGGTGTCTCCCAGAGGAAGACATCGGTCGTCTTCCAGGGCGAAGGAGACATCGGTCGTTCGCCAGGATGAGTTCAGCATTGGAAAGTTATCGCGCGACGTCGAGTTTCACACAGAGTAAAGTGGGACCCAGACTCCCAGCATGAAACGTCCTGCACACGCGCCACGTAGACAAAAAGGGTGGTTTAGAGTGGTGACATCAGAATGTTGGCATGCGCAGGAGACACTCGCGGTCGTACTGTTCAGAGCAGGGTTGGCATGCACAAGCGACAACAGCGGTTAGTACTGTTCAGAGCAGTGGTTGCATGCACCAGAGACAACAGTGGTCGTACTGTTCAGGGCAGATGGTTCTCAGCTTTCCTGCAGAAGGGGTGGCAGCAGCAGCAGCTGCGTGGACAGGTAAGTTGGGATTCAAAGCCACTGCGGGAAGGCAAAGAACGTTACAGACTCAAGAGTGTTAGAGTGAGTGCAAACTTCCTCCCTCCCTTCTTCCTTTCTTGCGTTGAGACTCAGGCAACCTCCAGCATCAGCGCGACAAGCGACGTGCCCTTAGAGCACCTAAGAGGTTCTCTGCAAGTTCTACAGACCAGGCGCTGAAAACAGAGCTAAGGCATCCTTCAGGCTCGGTGGGTTTTGAGCTCGCGGGTATTTATGCAAGTCCAGGTAAGGGGAGCTAGACTCATTTTCAATACAAGCCATAGTTTAGCTATTTCTGAAGTGAGGGCGACGTGGTCGCCGGTTTTCGTTTTCATCTTTGTAAAAATGCTCTGTGCTATGTGTTTGGGCGACGTGGTTCCCGGTTTCAAATGCAGACTTCGAAATACCCTGTTTTTGAACTAGATCGCCGGTTTTGGCGTTGTTTACGAACCCCTGTTTTTGATGTTGCTTGAAACGGTATGAGATTTAAATGAGATATTCGAAAATAAGAACCTTGGAGTGAGCTTTGCTGTATTGAAATCTTTCCTTTAAATGTTATGAGATGTGTTGCATGATGTGAATGTGGGATCAAGGCATAGTATTTTCAGGAAAGAAAATACCGTGTAAGATCGTGTAGGATGTGCATTGATCGGTGATGTCTAT